>PVIR01013571.1:0-42020 GCA_004026965.1 Petromus typicus
GGCACAGAGTCACAGCTCACCTGAAGGCCTTTAGTCCATCCTCACGATAAAGCCTTGTCCTTCGACAGCACAGGACAGGCTTGTAGAAAGTCTGACTAGTTTTATTTTAGTGCTCCAGTGAGCTAATCCAGACACGACTTCATAAACCTGAAGAGCTGTCAAAGTATATAAACTGTAAACAAAAGGAGGAACAAGAATTTTACCTCATCTAATGCACTTAACTTTATGCCTGAAATTCACTTGATACATGAAAATAATTCAAACCATAAAGATAGATGAGATTCTTGCTGGGCACTTATTCTAAAGAAGCTTCATCTCTGCCCTGTGTGTAAAAATGGAGAAGTGCATAATATCAGTGTTACTGGTCAACTATTCAGATAATAATGGTATGTTTTGCGATGCTGACACTAAGGAAGGCAGAAAGGCAGAGTGTGAGATGCAAAGAAACAGGGTGAAATTATGAGCAGCTGGGTCAAGCAGCTGCGAAACCGACTGTGCCTCCACTCCGCAGGTCCCTGAGCCAGTGCACTTACTTTTCATGCAAATGAGTAGAGGAGTTTGTCTTGACTGCAACCAAATGCACTTGAACCAAGAATTACTACTACAAACCTCCAAATAGCTCATTCATTCCAGCGATAGTAATTACTGGCATTGAAGAAGATACTCATGTGACTAAATCAATTTTCCCCTTTATCATGTGAGTATTTAAGTGGTTTTTTTTTTTTTTTTTTTTTTTTAGGTTTTTTGAGACAGGGTCTCGCTTTGTGGTTCAGGCTGGCCCTGAGCTCAGCCTCCAACTCACATCACAGCAATCCTCCTGCCTCTGCCTCCCGAGTGCTGGGATTACAGGCGTGAGCCACCACGCCTGGCACTGTATGTGGTGCTGGTTGCTGCTGGGGTGAGTCTTCACACCCAGTATAGTATGTGGTTACCGGGGATTGAACCTGGGTCCTTGCGCTTGTAAGACAGGCGCCGGAAACACTGAGCTAACTCCCCGGCCCGAGTATTTAAGTTTTGAAACTGGTCTTAGATATTTCTGCAATGCTAAAGTTGAGTTGTAGTCATATTGCTTAGAAGGTAAAAAAGAAATAATATCAAACTATAAATAAAGTCGGATCCCTCCAGACAACCTTCACTGCCATAGAAACAAAAATATATCAACTCACTGTTTATCGGTCATTTTCTGCATTGTAAACAGTTGGCCAGACACTCCAATGTGTTTTCTTGATTATTTCTTGGAATTATTTAGTAAGAAGGAACAGAAGTTCAGGTAGCAGTTTCAGGGCCCAGTACTTAAAAGAATACTGCACATAAGCTGAGGTATCAGTACACAGTTGCTGCATATTAACTGACTGCCCAAGTACTGTTTTCTTCCAAGGACTAAGTTTTTTCACAATACCATGTTGCTTTTATGCTCCAAATGCTCCATCTTCTTACTGTACCAACTGTGCTCCCTGGTCTAGGAATAGGATTAGTATCCAGGCCAATTAGCTACCACTTGAAGAAGTTTGGCTTTATCACAGTGAATTTTTAATTTGACTACATTGACAAGAATGTTTCCAGAAACTAGAGTTCTTAGAATATTGCCATGGGAAAGGGAGATAAGAGATAAGTTTGCTAAGGCCAAGTAGCTGCTAGGCCCTCCGTGGAATTTGCTCTGTTACACATTACATGCTTCAGCTTGACTTCCAGACTTCTCCCCAAGGACTTTAAAAGAGCTGAAAAATTGACAAACATTTTGGAATTCTTGCCTATCCTGGGAGGCCCATAAAAATATGGTTCTTTTCATTTGCCTTAAAATTAAACAAATCAAAAATGAAAAGATGTAATTTGTAATGAGTTTTAAATATTGCCATCAAGAGATGCTATTTTTTTAGCAAGTGTTAATTGTGAATATCAATATTTTGAAATATTTTTAGTGTGCTCAGATTAACCAACTTGGATTTCACACAGTAAATGATAGTGAAAAATGTACTGTGTTTTTTAATGAATAACTTCATTTTTTTCTTCAAGGAATAAAAAGAAAGATGATGATATCTACTGTTGAGTTTTGAAGTATTTGATACTTTTTGCTACAACTCTTTCTTGCTAAGAACAGTATTCAAAGTCCAGGTTATCTATGGTAAATGTGAAACCCAGGACTTCTGAGAAACACAGTGGTTTTTCTGGTCTTGAAAAAATACCATTAGTGCCCTGTTATTTAATTAAATATTGGTATCATTAATGTATATGTAGCAAGCCCACTTTTTATTGAGTACCTACTAAGTGGTAGGCAGAATGGGAAAGATGACTAACACTAGAATACACATACTGGCTTGCGTTTGAGGTCAGCTTAGTCAATGTGCCACCCTAACCCAGTTAATTAAGTGCTTTATATCCTCAGTATTACAGTGAAGAGTAGTAGTTTTCTTGGAGGCAGGGATCAGAAATATTGTGTTCCACTAAGACTTGGACTATAGTAATAGCATGTCATCATGGCTGCTACTAAATTTAAAGGCAAGTTTCTTGCCCTAGTTGTAGAGCTGGAGGTGATGTAGCTGGCTCACACTGTAAAGTCATTGCACAGATCTCAGTATTCAGGAGCTGTAGGTGCTAGTTTGGGCAGGGACATGCAGGGCTTGGGGAAAGGGGTGATATTTGACCTGTGTCTTAAAGGATGAATAGAATTTTAATAAGTGAAAATGGTCACCATTTTGCCTTCTGGACTATTAAAAATCTTAGCAGCCTAAGCACTGTCAGCAAATCAAGTTCCTTACTAATTTGTTCACCATAACACATTCATTGGCATAGTGAAACACTCAGTTAGTGTTGTTTGTCATGAAGACCAGAAGGATATGTTCTGGCATTTCTTTTTCCTATCATTCTCTCTGGCTTTCCTTCTCCCCCTTTAACTCTTGATCCTTAGAAGAATGCTCCCATTAGAGTCAGAACTGTGAATACTGCAAGTGAAAAATTCACTTTCTCTGATCTGACCTTCACAAATGTATTGGAAGAAACAACAATACATCTTGTTTCTTGTTTCAGACAGTGACGTGGTGGGGGGAGCAATATTGAAAACTGAAAGTGACTTTTGGGATCTGAGATCAAGCAACAGCCGGTGGCATCTCATTGCCAAGGCCCTATCTGAATGCGTATGCACAGCCAAACAAGGTCACAGCATTACTGATGGCCGTGGTCGCCCTTTAAATTGCCTCTTCTGTCAGCGTATGTTTATTCTCATTCTTCAAGGGACTCATCCTGAGATTCCTGTCATAGCTAAAGAACGTATTTAAAGTATTATGAAGATGTTGTAGAGTAAACCTAACCAGACGAGGGACTTGGAGATAAATTTTGATTGGATCTTTTTCAGTCCTTTCAAAACAGTTGTTACAATGTCTGGTCTTTAAAGAGAGTCCCGTAGGTTGAATGTTAAACTGGCAATAGATGTTGCTTGTTAACATATTGCATCTTTTCTCTGGTATGAGAAAATAAAGATGTAAATGAGTCCTAGCATTGTATGTTATATATTGTGAAATAGAAAATGCTCAATGTAAAATAGGGTGAAAGGGGAAAATGTTGAGATTGTAACAAAAAAGTAAGGAAACAAATTTTATGTATATGGGGGAGTGGTGGGGTGGGTAGGGCTAGGGGAAAATATGAGAATTAAGTTGTGTCTTATACTGGTACAAATCCCCATTATGGAGTGCAATCATGATGTGTATATTTAATGTACCAATAAAGATAAAAAATAAATTTAAAAAAAGACTATAGACAAAAAAAATAAAAATAAAAAGGGATTCTTCTGAGACCCTTGAAATCTCTGAATCATCAAATGGAAAAGACCTTTTCACAGCATTCTTGAGGATGTCCTCATCCATGTGGACACAGCATGACATTTTCTTTAAGATAGTTGGTGTCAGGAAAAGAGTTCTGAAATCAAAACCATTTTGAAAATTGCTGGTATTTCCTGGTGAATAATCACTTGATCAACAATCCTGATTGGAATGTTGTCTCGAAACAGAAGCCAAACATTACACAAATAAGGATTTCTCTTACATTTCTTGCAGTGAGATTTATGCATCAGTTAGAACAAAGAATGCACCAATTGTTGATTGTTAATTTTTTTGCTGTAATTCTTCTGGGTAAATTGGGTAATAATACTCAATGTTATATCCCACTGCACATTTAACTAATGATTTGGCTCTCCATGGGTAATTTACACAAATATTCAAAGACTGATCACTTATTCTTTTTATTTTTTGTACCAAGGATTGAACTCTGGACCTTGTACTTGCAAGACAGGTTCTGGGACCACTGAACTAAATCCCTAGCCCTAATTTTTTTGTGTATGTGGTACTGGAGGTCAACCTCAGGCCCTTGTGCTTGCTAGGTAGGCATGGTACCACTTGAGCTAAATCTCTGGCTCTGATCCCTCATCTTAGGACTTCTCCCCATGCTCAGAAATTGTAATCATTTTCTCCCTCCATGCCCGCTGTAATTGTTTCTTATCTAGATGTCCACCAAGGCCTCATGCACTCATAGGTGGGGCCGTTGGGAGGTGATCTGACCACATGGCTGTGATATTTATCAGTGGCTAGTCCACTGAGGAGTCTGTAGCTGAATGTGAGGCTGGGAAGCAGAGCTTGGTAAAAGGTTTAGGTCCCTGCCAGAGCAGCCTGGAAGGGTCTGTCACCTTCTTCTCTCAGTGTCTCTGCTTCCTACTTCCAGGCCATCATGAGCTGTTTTTCCTCTGTGAGGTCCTTTGGCCATGCTCCTCTCTCTTGGAAGTCAGCTCATATGGACTCAAATCTCCATAAAGTATGAGGCAAAATAAAAGTTTTCTTCCTTGAAGTTGTGGGGATTGTGTAATGTGTCTCAATGATGAAAAGTAAGATACACATCTTGAAAAAAGTAATAGCTTTTTGAAATGTCACTCACATATACTCTTTACCAGTTTAAATAGTGTTATTCATTGGATTTAACTATATTCACAGGATTCTATAACAATTTCTGTAGTCAATTTTAGAACATACTACTCAGTCCCAAAATAAGTCCTGTGCCCTTTCACTCACCTCTACCCCAAACTCTGGGCAACTACTAATTTGTAATCTTTCTTTATATTTGCTTACTCTGGAGAATTTGTGTGATTGGAAATATGCAACATATTCTTTCATGTTCAAGTTTATTCTTGTACCATGACTCAGTACTTCTTTCTCTTTTATTACCAAGTAGTTCTCTATTCTATGAACATATGACACATTGGTTATGTATCATCAACCTTTTAGGTTATTTCTTCTTAACTATTGTGAGAAGGGCTGCTGTCATTATGCACAAGTACAAGTGTTTGCTTTGTACACTTCAACATCTGTTTTCAGTTCTGTTAGGTTTATACTTATGTGGAATTTTTGAGCCCCACAACAAATCTGTGCATGTCTAACTTCCATGGAATTGCCAGACTGTTTTACAAAGCAGCTATGCCATTTTAACATTTCTACCCAGTCATTCTCCTTAGAAATAGTAATTCATCATCACTGTTTTCCTGCTGTCCTGGCTAACTTGTCTAATGCTGCCAGATACTCATTTGTGAAAAATTCTCCAAAGAAGCTAGGAAGATTTTCATCTACTCATAAATTTCTGGAACTTTACCAGGATTTGCTACTTTCACTGCAATAGATTTACCTTGTAGTGATAGATGCTGCATCATTTTCATATTTATTGAAATAATCCCATGAAGGTAGCATTCTCAAATATATCTGAAGTTGTACAACAGGCTGTAGATACTTACATTAATTAACTAGTAGGTAGCTGAATCAGCAACTATTGTGAAGAATGGAATGGGCTTTAGAGGAAAGGATATAGGTTTTAAAATAGCATTATCCATAAACAGAATTAACCTCTAAGCCTCCACTCATCATTTATTCTTCCTAGGAACTCAAAAAGGGTAATAGAAAAGTTAACTTGTGTTGCACACAACTAAACACTTGACCAAGGTTAGCTAGACCATTGTGGCTTACGTTTCTACCTAAAGCAAAGGCTTTCTGAAGGTTGTTATGGTGCTGGCTGAATAGCTTAGCACTGTCTAGTCTTCGGGGTCTGTTTCAGTGGTATTTTATTGGCTTTCCCCTCATGGTCTCAATGTGATTGCAGCAACTCCAATCAGCATGTCACTAAAAATGTAATTTTTCTAATGTTTCTTTTATTAGGGATGATTTTTTTTCTCCCCAGGGTGCCTTGTTGAATGTTTCCCCAGAATTCCTTCTTCTCATATTTTTGTGGCCTTGGAAGAGTCACAGTCTTATTCCTTCTCCTAATAAGAGGAGATGAGAAAGCTACTGTGGGAACTTCAGCACCTCTGTTGTGTTGCATGAAAGAACAACTTCTGAGTTACTATGTTCACCAGGGTTAGGAATTACTATCTCTGGTTTAAGTTGAGAACCATGATGCCCAGAGAGGGTGAGTTATTTCACATAACAAGGTAATAACGAAGTTCTGGCTGGAGCCGAGGAGTCTGAAATCTAAACCCTGTGCTGCAGCACGCGGTCTCACCGGTGAACGGGTCTATTTGGAAATGTACTTGCACATGAACACCTTTCTTATACTGCTGCAATGAGAGATAAAATAATGATCAAAACCCATTTGTTTTCTAGAATAGAAAGTAAGGCAATTTTTTAAATTGTCATGAAGCATTTTTAGGCATTTGTCTTTTGATAAATTATTTACTTTGGGTCATGATAAAAATTAAGATCTCTTTTTATCCTATCTTGTTTTTTTTTAAGTATATTATTTTGAAACAGTGCAAATGGAAGTGTTGAGCCTTTGAAAAGTATCTTGTAGTTACTAACATTCTGGATTTCTGCTTGAAGACAGGAGGGAAAAGTAATTAAGTATTTTTCTTCTGAGTAGCTGTGGTACCTGACCGGGAAGCAAAATTTCAAATTCAGTTGCTTTCAGTTCTGTCCCACAAATCCATATTCAGTATGTGAGAATTAGAGAGACAGCACTGATAGCTATCTTATCTTACCTATCTTTTGTTGAACTTTCACACTGTCCCTATTGGATAACTATTGATTTTCATTCTGTACCTATGAGACAAAGGGACAGAAAGACCAGATTACTGGTCACACACAAGGCCACACACTCATGCATGACAGAACTGACCTTTGATAAAATATCTAGCATTGCTGGCTTTTAGAGAAATGCAAATTGAAACAACACTGAGATTCCACCTTAATCCATCAAAAAATCAAATAAAAAATGCTGTTAGGTTGTGGGGAAAAGGAACACTTCTACATTGTTAGTGGGAATGTAAACTAGGAAACCACTATGGAAATCAGTAGGGGGAATTTTCAAAAAACTAAAAGTAGAAATATCATTTGAATTAGCTATTCCCCTGGTAGGTACTTCCTGAGAGTTAAAGACATTGTATCACAGTGATACATGCACACTCATGTTTATAGCAGCACAACTCACAATAGCTAAGTCTTGGAAACATCTTAGGTGTCCATCAACAGAAGAGTGGGCAATGAAAATATGGCATTCACACACCATGGGGTGCTGCTCTGCCATGAAGAAGGACAAACTCGAGTCATTTGTAGCAGTGGATGCACCTTGAGACCATAATGTTGAGAGAAATAAATCAGACACACAAACTTCAGTACTGAGTGATTTCTTTTATATGAGAAACCCAAAGTACAAGTAAATTAAAAGAGCAGAATAAAAGATAAATAATAGGAAATAGGGAGATAGATGTTAGCAAAAGAGAAGGGGACCAAGAGATAGAGAAAGCCAGGGGGAAGGAGAGAGACAGGAACATAAATACAATTAAACTAAAGGATAGAAAGAATTAAAATGTGTGATGTACCAGCTCTTCAAGAGGAATGTAATCATTAGTACTAAAAATATACTAATGAAAATTAAAATTCAGAAAAGAACTGAGACTTAAGCTAAGTCCTGTCTGCAGCCCATGTTCTTATTCACACGTTGTAACTACATCATCAGACTATTTAAACTTCATGTTTGACCTTCTGAGGTGAGAAAACATGCCCAGGACTTGAACTGTGATTAAAGAGTAAATATCAGCGTACATGTTTGAGCTTGGATGAACTTTGTATGATCGCAGCGATACCAATAAGGGATCTATGGTTCTCACAGCACTAAGAGGTTTCAGGTATTTCTGTGTGATCAGCAAGAACACTTTGGCCTGAAAGCTGTTGAGTGCCATTGCTCCCATAAAGAGAGCAACTGTGATGAACTAGTAGTAGATGGTCCCCAAATGCTACTACATTCGGGAAGAACCTGCAACCTCACACAGTGACCAGTATTGAGCAGCACTTGAACCAGATGCCTTCAAACTTCTCCCGCTGCATTTTCTTCCAACATTCAGTGCAGAGCGGCCTAACTCCAGCTGAGAATGCGCTGTGGAAAAATTGCTAAGATTGATACAATAAATGGGAAGGAATCTACAGTCCACTGTAGACTGTCCCTCAGTTTGAGGTTTCCTGTTTGCAGTCATCTTTGGCCTTCCTTACAGTGGAGATAGCTTGCTCCCTAGTTGGTGGGAACTGTGTGTTGATTAGAAGCCGTCTATCATTCATGCTTCTGCTTCACACTGAGCTCTGTGAGCTCTACACTTGCCTTCAGCCTTGGAGCCCAGGCCAAGGATGTTCATCAGACCCTGTATTGCTTTGTATTGCTTTTCCGCTCCACTGTTCACGTTGGTGAGAACAGTATTAAGGTGTGAGGCTATCAAGTTAGGCAGGCCACTCCTGGGGCCTACATGGGCTATTTTGGAGTTTTAAGTTGTTTGAAAATTTGCCCATTTTTTCAGAAACTCAGTTTCTTTCCCAATAAAAATCTAATAATATAGGATTACCCAAAAATCCAATGAGATGGTATCTATAAAGTGCTCTGAATAAGTTAACAGCTTTAGCAATTCAGGTTTCCTGTTCCATCCTCCAACTCAATGATAATGAAAATCATCAAAATCTCCTTTGGAAAGCTGCTGGTAAAGTCAGACACACCCATACGCAGTTTTGAAGGAATGGAAAGACTGACAAGGTCTCCGTTCCTTTGGATGCGTTTGCCTGACAGCAGAGAAAGAACTGCCAATGGTAAAAGTGTTAGCACCAAGTCAATGAGAATGAGCACAGGGCACTTTCTGGAATTCATAACAAAGTTTAACACGAAGGACAACATTCCCTGCTCATCAGTACTGAGAGAAAAGGAAAAATAGGACCATTTTCTGAGAGTTCTAGGACTAGCTGAGCTTGACGTGCCCATAAAGCACTGGGTGTATAAAACACCCTTCGTTCTTCTTTATCTTTTGTGATCTGAGTTGCAACTTTGATTCTAAGACTGGGGACTGGCGGCTGTGTTCTGGTGATATCACATAGGGAACCACAAATATGGATAAGTCCTCAGAGACTGGAGAGGGAAAGACTCCACAGCTGCTCCTTGAGGAAATAGTTTGTATCTAAGTAGCTTCTGATGTGCTGGGAACCTAGGTATTATAGAAGTCCATCAAGGAGAGCTGGCTAAATTCAGGCTATTCATCAAACAGTTTAATTTCCCAGAAGACAGAAAAGAGTAAACCAATGTAATGAAGCCCTTCTGCTCAGCTCGGTAGTAGAGAACATACAATATTTACCCTGAGAAGTTGTTGACTAGTGCCACAATTCACATGAAATTATGCTACCTTTCTGAAAATGCCACGGGCTGTGTTTTGTCCTCAGTTTGGAAATCATCATTTTCAAAACCTTATGATTCATTTCACAATGACACCTTGGAGTTAAGAGAGCAAAGGCAACACACTTGATTTGGAAAGGTAGTTTGTAATAAAGGTCAACAGCACAAGCCTAGGTCACTTCCCTGGAAACTTGTCCTAGGTCTGATCCCTGGGACAGGACTAGAGTTAGAACTGGGCAGAGGTAGAAGTGTGAGTGGGGTGTTGTTGGAACAGAGGCCTCAGAAATCCCTGTGAGGAGTTCTTTACAGCGTCCTCATGGAGAGAAGGGGCCTGGACCTGGCTACTTATCATCAAGGGCCCTCATTTTGGGCAAAGCTGCTCCCTTTGTGGAGGGAAATCTTGGGAGCAGACAGTTGCCAACCACGGTGGCAACACTTCAGTTGCTCCCCACAGTGTGCAGCCTGGGAGTCCGCGGACCTGGGTAGGAACCTGCAGCTCTGAGTTTCAGCAATCAAGGGCATTTGAACAAGTCTCCTCCGCCCCTGAGACTCCCTCACAAGATAATGAAGGTTCAGTGACATACACTGCTCAGGAGGATGCCTAGTCTATAGATGACACTCAGTGACTGTCACTATGCTTCCATGGTACTCTGTGAAAATTGTCAGTAAGTCTCTTTCTCCTGTGCTTTATACTTGCATATCTGATGGTTAACTGACACATTCCACCTGAGTTTCTCTGTATTCTACTCTCCCACATTCAACTGTTAGCTCCTGCTACTCAGGCTACATAGCCTGAGAGAATGAAGCTAATTTATACGGAGAAATAGCCTGGATAATAGAAGTGAGAGGAGAAAGCATTCTTTTTATTACCTGTTCACCCTGAAGACAGATCCCCCCTTTTCCAGTAAAAGGGACCAATTCTCTTTTCCATTAAACTAGTTTTAATTGAGTTTCTGTCTGTTGTAATCAAGAGCTGTGACCAATGTTATTTCATTTTTAAGTTTTTTTTTTTTCCTTGTCCTACCCCTTATTGGGAAGTTCTTCAGAATCTACAATAGCTCACCATTTGTGAGTCAAGGGGGCAGGATGTTGGGGATGGTCTGGTCCTTAACCCTCTCTTTCTCCCCCACATCCTGCTGTCTGCCATGACAGCAGGAGTCAGACATGCAGAAACCTTCCAAGTTAAGCACTTCCCTTTGGTCCACATGCTAAGCCTGCACAGAGAAGCCTGCAATAGACAGCGAAGTCAGACCTTGCTGACTGCAGGGATTTGGATTTGGTGGCCTCTGTAACTTCTCATTGTCCTTCAGCGTGCAGTTCTACTGGATGAAATAGCAGCCAAGAAAAATGGTGGATGCTTTGGGGTAAATGAAAATATTCAACCCCTTGAGCTTTGTAAAGAAGTTTTATGGCATTTTATTGTATATTAATAATCAGCTATTGAAAAATGAGCTTTAATTATTCAATAAAACAGAAATAGGACTACTGCTTGATAAATATTTTGTAAGCTTCTAGTTTATGTATATTTATGAGTGTGCCAAGACTGAATTATTTCAGGAAACTGAGTAAAATGTATGTATCATCAATTCAGAAAGTTTCCTTGTGACATACTCTTATTCAACAGTGGCTCAGTTTTACTCTTTGTGATGTAACAGCCTGTATTGAATTTGAGCACTGTGAGAATGAAAACTGTATTCACTTAGCTTAATTACTTGGAAGAGAATCCAGATTAATTCTCTCCCCTTTCTCCCTTGACGTTTCAAATTAGTTTCCACATACATACTAATTATTTTGTTAATGACATAAGGCATCTTTTTTATTTTAACTTTTTGTTACTTTCATGGGTGTATGCACATTACAGTTTGGATTTTAATTGTCCTCAAAAACTCTTGTGCTATAAGCTTGGCTGCCATCTAACGGAGTTTCTGGGAAGTTATCATGAAAGTTTTAGCTTCATCAAGTGAATTAATCCACTGATTAAAGTGCATAAATTGATGGTATTTTGGGAGGTGATGGACACAGTAAGTGGGGCCTAGTTGAGGCAGTGAGTCAAGGGGGCAGGATGTTGGGGATGGTCTGGTCCTTAACCCTCTCTTTCTCCCCCACATCCTGCTGTCTGCCATGACGTTTCTGTCTTTCCATGGGCTTAAGCACAATGGAGACTGCTGACCGTGGACTGCAGCCTCTGTATCATGAGCCAGAATGGAGATTTTCTCCTTTAAGTTGTTAGTTTCAAGTATTTTGTTACAGTGATGGAGAGCTGACACAATGCAAAGTTAGTCAGCAAACAATGAGAGAGTCCTTTTCCTTTAAAATTATTTTTACTTTAATTTGGATACATTCTTTTTTTTTTCTTTTCTTTTTTATTTAGTCTTTATTGGTACATTATGAATACATATCATCACATTCAACATTGAGGGCTTGTACCAGAATATGACATGACTTGATTCCCATTTTGCCTTTCTCCCCACCCCGCAACCCCCACCCCATATATACATAATCTTTGTTTCCTTTTTTCTTTATTATTGCCACATTCATTTTCCCTCATTATTTACACCTACACTCTCTTCCCTTTTAAATATTTTCTATTTTACAATTTCACCTATGCTTAACAACTCATTTACAACTTCATTTTCTCATACCAGAGAAAAGATACCATCTGTGACCTGATTTATTTACACATCTGTGACCTGATTATTTCACTTATGAGGACATACTCAAGGTACATCCATTGGAGTATGAATGACTCACTCTTATTATTCTTTTATAGAATGGATATATTCTTTTATTCTACATTTTCTGTTAATATTATACTTTTAAAATACAGTAGCTAATTGCAAAATCTTAGTAGTTGGCCTTCCCAGTTTAATTTTCCAGTCCCAGACTTCATTTTCCTAGTTACCATCATCATGTACTCCAGCAAATACACTGGAGCCTCACATCAATTGTGAAGACAACAGTTGTGCCAAGCAGAGTGTTTTGCATTTTGTAGCAATTCCATAAACAACATTTTAACTACAGCAGTAGGGATGACAGTGTCATCTATCCAGCAGGTCTGCAAAGACCTGATGATTCATGGTGACCTGCTTTCCTTGTTCTTCTGTGGCTGCTTTTGCTGGGAGAGCAGGCAGACCCTGGAGCATCCTCTGGCATTCACCGCAGCTATCAAAGTTCTTTTAACTTCTCCAAGATTTGTTACCTCCTGGGTCAGGAGAGGTAAAATTTTGAGAATTCAAATATATGAAGAGTGCCAGTCAAATGGATTTATATTCTTCCAGTCTCAAGACAGAAAGGTCAAGAAACGTGGAGATGGAGGGAGTCCAAGAATGGACAGTGAAGTGGAAGAAAAATATAAGAATGTTTCTTTACTACTCTGGGATTTATCTCGGTTGGAATTGGGTTTTCTACATACAGCTCATTCTCTGTGTATTACTTGAGTAAATTTCACACTTGAAATAGTTTTAGAAAATAAAAACAAATATATTTTCAGTAAGAAAAGAGTGGAAATAAGGATTGACTGAGGAAGACATTAAGTAAAAATCATTCTCAAATCATCTATGCATCTTTTCAAGCAAACTTACTATAGCTCACATGAAAGGAGGAAATACACATATAAAGAAGGAAAATAACAAAATAATATTCATTTATTATTTATCATTCAGTAAATATTTATCCATTACCCAACATGTTCCAGAGATATCATGCAGCTCTTTACAGCCTGAAAATTAAGCAGCCTTTAGAATGAAGTTGGGAATTCATAGAGAAGAGACTTAAGGGACCTCAGACCTCTTTAGGAGGTACAAAGGTGGTATAGGAGTGAATTCTTTCAAGTATGTTTTAATGTCTCTTCTTTATTTTTCCCTCTTATTCTAGCATCTTCATTTTTTTGTTAATAATTTCCATAGACTTTTTAATAGAACAAATTTGTTCTGTTAGACCCTGTGAGAAGTAACTTCCTTTTTCGGTGGTAACAGATTGAAGCACAAATCATTAACAACTAAATTAATGAATGCCTTGGGTTTGATAGCTATACTCTTTAAGAATATTTTTAGAGGAAAAGAAGACAGAATCAATGTGTTGTCATTTACCTCCCGGTGAGCGTCGGCATAAATGTGGTATATGGATATGTGAGACAGTGTATGAGGCTATTAGGATTCTGAAAGGGTATCTGATCCTTAGTCCAATGACTCTTGTTCCATGGTTATTCCTTTTAAAAATTATATTGGGATTTTGTTCCTGACCAGTTCTTAGGCTTACAGCATGCCCGAGAGTAATGACAGTGTAGAAAATGAAGAGTTCAGATGTTGTCTGCTTAGCAGCACTGAGCAAATATTCACTAGGTTGGCAGAGAGAGGGGAAGGATGTATGTGGAGAGGCTGGGAGTCTCTGTACCTTGAATGTGCTACTGCCTCCACCCTGATCGAGCTGTTCAAACATGAACTCGTCATCTAAATATGTTGAACCTATAATGTGGGAGTATAGGGTAGTCTTTTGGATTCCTTCCAAGACAAAATAAAACAATTATCTACAAGGACAGGTTTAAAGATCAATACATCATCTAAATACTGAGTGTGGGAACAGACTGGGAGATGATGCTGGAAATTCTTCTGAGGGACAGTGAAAAGGATAGGAATTCAGCGAGGTGAACTTTTGGGGAGCTGTGAGCTGTACAACCGAGGAATTTTCTGTCACTTATAGAGCTTCCGGAAAGTTCACACGCAAGTTCCTCCTTACGTAGAAACATAAGGCCAATCACAGGCCAGTTCTTACTTCTCCCTCTGCTCATGCGCAGGAGCACGCTGCCTTTGTGCTGCTTATTCTCAATGCATTGTGTATCTTCTGCTGTGCTCTGCTCTGAGGTAAAGCTCCTTTGAAGGTGGGACACCCCTGACACATTGGTGATACATAATGACTACTTTTTTTGTGCATATTGGTTCATTTACATGAAACATCTTACTAGTTTTTTATATCCCCCTTTTCTCCCTCTAGGAATTTGTCTTTTGGTGCTTTTTTTTGGAGAGAGGGTCTAGCTTTGTAGTTCAGGCTGGTCCTGAGCTCAGCCTCAAACTCACATCACAGCAATCAATCCTCCTGCCTCTGCCTCCCGGGTGCTGGGATTACAGGCGTGAGCCACCATGCCCGGCACTGTGGTATGTGGTACTGATTACTGGTGGATGTGAGTCTCCACGCCCATTATTGTTGTCTGTGGTTACCGGGGGATAGAACCTGGGCCCTTGCCCTTGCAAGATAGGCGTCGGAACCACTGAGCTAAATCCCCAGCCCTTTTGGTGCTTTTTAAATCACATTTTCTTTTACTGTTTCCTTAGTGAATTTGGGTCTAGCGTGCTCGCTTTAGTACTTAATTCTTCAAGTGGACTTGGTGGCACATGTTTGTAATTCCAGTGTTCTGGAGGTTGAGGCAAGAGACTACGCTGTGCTCCAAAAAAGGCCTTGTTCCAAAAAGAAAGGAAAAAAAGTCTTTGATTTTCTTAAGTTTTATCTTGTGGATGTTTTTCATAGGTAGTTTTACTGCCTGTAAAATAAATAAATAAATGCTTATTTTTCATTGTAAAAAAAAAAAAAGATGGGACACCCCTGGACCCCCTTTGCCTCCTGAAAGGCTGCACTTCCTCATGGGGAGTCATGGGAACACAATGGATGCTATGCCGGACAAAGAGGGCTGTGTCCAATCCACTTGGAAAACGAGGAGGAAATACAAAATATAGATTTTCTTGCACAGAATATTTTCTTTCATCTCATGCTGCCTCTTTTAGAATCTGTGTTCTTGAAACAGAATGCTTTATACTAAACAGGACATATTAAACAAACACGTGACTCATAACCACATTTTTCAATGTCAAAGTGGATTTTCAAAATCCACTCCAAATGTTCACACTGATACTTTGCTTTATATCACTGAGGCTTTAGACCTGGTCTATTTAGGACAGGCATAGGGTCATTTACTGGAAATTCAAACAATGTGCAGAAACACTTGCTTAGTAGGTTAACCTTTCCTAAGGGACAGAAGCTGATGATCTGGGAGAAGAAGGAGGAGAATCAGCAGCAGGAATGCAGGTATACAAGAAGAAACGTCGGCAGACATTTGAAACAGGTGGGAAGTCACGGGGAGTGGAGATTATTTAAATCAGGTAAACAAGTCCAAGAGAAATTGTTCAAGGCTTTTCAGACCAGGAGGAACCAAGAATATAGTGAGATAGCAAAGAAAAAAATAGGCACCACAGAGAATAATTCTGGGGACAATAAGACTCTAAGCATCGTTTTAGCCTTCTGCAGAGGAAATGCTCAGTCCTACTCATTGAATGAATGGACGCCAAGAGCTAAGGAAGATGATACTAATCAATGGACTTTGAAGTCGGGGTTTGCCAGCATGCTTCCTGGTGAGGATCAGAAATGATATCAGTCTCTGGGTGGGCCAAGCTCTCCAACGCAGGGACAATCAAGTTGTGTCAGTTGAGAGGAGAGAGAAGGCAGCGTCGCCTCCCAGCTGAGCTGCCTGGAAAGCAATTGGTCTCTCAGATGTTCCCCTGCTCCTGTTGAATTGCCCCCAACAGCTGCTGGCTTAGTCTCCACTTTGGATTTTGTCACTGAGAGCAAACATCGCTGTTGTCATTTTAGCAGCTGGTGGCTGGAGCAAGCACATGTCTCACACACATAGACGTGGTGAATTTACAGCCAACAAAAATTTCTCTGATCATAAAGCATAACAATTAATGGGCACAAGTATGCCTAGAGCTGAACAGAAAGTCCCTGTCTTGTTCCTGCCTGTTGTGAGGGTGGATGATCCATCTCCTTCATTCTGAAGCTTTGCAGTACAGCGCGTCGTTGTGGCAATACTTTCACCCACTGTCAAAGTGGATTTTCAAAACATCTCTGCTCCCAAACCATGCTTTGTCGTATTCTTACAGCACCTTCACAACAGGACAAAGACAATAAATCAGGGAGGAACACTGAGTTTGACATCTAGAAGAGTGGTCAGAAACTTTGTATCTTGCCTCTGACACAAGCTGTGCGACCTTGGATAAGTCCCTTGACTTTCTACGCCTCCATTTTTAAAGGAAGGTAATAATGGTGTCTGCTTTGTAGGATTACTTAAGGATTAAACAATGTTAAATTATTAGTATGTCAGTCACTTAGAACAGTGGGAGGCACAAAGTCGATTCAGAAGGATTTCCTTGCTGCTGCTGTTATTATTACTTGTTGAGGAATGCAGTCATGGTGGCCATAGAGACCAGGGACTGGGCTGGTTTTGCCTCTTGTTCTCGTACTAAACTGCCTGCAAGTGCTTTGTTTTGGCTGCTAAAACGGTCAAGTATTAGAACACAACATCTCCTAACCTCTCCGCTTAATTTTTATCTCAGTCTTTTAGCAACACCTCATTTCTGTATTTTCCACGTTTCAAGTTCTTTCACTCAGTTTCAGGGTTTCCTGAGCCCCTGCCACAGATTTCGATGTGATGGAATCGAGGTGCAGCTGGTGCCAAGCGGCTGGAGGGAGCTGGTGGGCAGCCTGGTGCCTGTTTGGAAAATACAGTAGCGCAAGTCGAGTAACTGAATGATGGAGCGAAGACGATATCTGGCTGTTCAGCCAGGAAGAGCCTTGCAGAGAAGATTCGGGGTTGGAGGAGGGGGTGCGGGAGAGATACACCTCAAACACCGATGGACTGACCTCATTTCACCCAATGGCTGTCGTCTGTTAGCAGCTCTTTAGGGTCCTAAACAGAGCAAGGGACAAGACAAATGAAAAGGTAGTGGAGAGGTACATCTGTTGTTTTACATGATTTTTTTTAAGTGGAGGGCTTCCTAAACTTCATTAGTACATTTTATATATACTAGCGATCACATTCATCATTGAGAATTTGTACCCGTGAGTGACACCACTTGATTCTTTTCTGCAATCCCCCTTCCCCTCTGCTTCTCCCATCTCTTCTCTATTTACAAAAGCTTTGTGTTCTTTCTTCTATTCTTTTCATTTTCTTTCCTTTCTCTCTCTCTCGTCCCTTGTTCCTCTTCCAATTTGAACAGTTTTTCCTATGTCCTGAACTCTGTTATACATTTTGGATTTTATTTATTCTATTGGTTTCTCATACCAGAGATTAATGTGATAGCTGGTGTGGAAACTCCACAAAACACTAACTCCAGAGATCCCATTTGATCCAGCTACCCCCATTCTAGGTATCTTCCTGAAAGAATTAAGAGCATTGTACTATAGTGCTGTATGCACACTCATATTTATAACAGTGTAATTTGTAATAGCCAAATCTTGGAAACAGCTAAAATGTTGATCAGCAGATGAATAGATTAAGATGTGTGTTTTTAATATGATGGAATACTACTCTGCCATAAAGAATGATAAAGGAGACATATCCAGGTAAATGGATGCACGTGAGACCATAATCTCAAGTGAAATAAATTGGACTTATATTTATTATATATAGAACAAAATGATACTCTACAGAGAGAGTGAAAGACTCACAGCCACTGTGAGGTTAATGACAAGAGCCTTTTATGTCTCCTATTCCTAGACTGTTCTTTTTTTGAGAAAAAAAAATCCATTTGGAATGGTTGTCCCATCAGCAACCCCTTTGGCCCACCATCAAGCCTAAGTTGTTTTATCAAAGGACCACTTAGTTTTAGGACGGATATAAATGAAGAACTGAAGATGTCACTTTCTGATTGTCCAGTGAGTCCTACATACAGGGATTGGGAGCTTGGATGATCACCCAGGAATCTGTTTTGGGTCTTCTGTGATTGACATGTCACAGTAGTTGCTTGAACAGTTTCCTGCCTTAATCTCCTCCTTCTTACCCATAAAATAAATATCATGTGAGCCACTTACATGGTTTCAAGATTTTTTTGTAGTATAGTAAAAATTAGGCAAAAGGAATTTTAGTAATATATTTTAACACTGTCTAAAATATCACTACTTTAGCATGTGAGCATATAAAAATTATTGCCGTATTTTACATTTGTCCTTCCTGTACCTCGTCTTTAGAACCCAAGGTGTCCTTGACACAGCACCTCTCTGTGTGGACTTGTTTGTTCCATTGTGGCCACAGCAGGAGGTGGCTGGAGGCTGCTTGTCACACAGCACAGGTCTAGACCTTGGGTTGACAAATCGTGTGCCGTGGGTCAAATCTGGCAGGTCGCCTGTAGGTTTATATGACCGCCAGCTCAGCTTTATTTATTTTAATGCAATTAAACTTTACATGGATATATAACCTTTGGTTTTGCCTTCAATGAAAATAATTTCTGTCTCTCTGAGAAAAACTTTTCAGACCTCACATTCAAGTTACTACAAACCCCTGAAACACCATGAAGGTCCAGAAAACAGGGATCCATTTGGTTCCATTTTTTATTGTTAATATTCAGCACAAGACCTGGATTCCCTGAAGCTCAGCACATTTTTAAAAAAATCTACATTGCTTACTTAACTCCTGCTCTTCAATTCTCCCTCTGCCCTTTCATTTGCTATTTTCTACCCATGGCCAATCGCAGCAGGGCCTGAGATGTCACTTTCCAGATATATCACTTTCTACTTTCTCATCCTCCAATCACACGTTTGCTTTTCAGGATGGCGGCACTTTCCTTGCTCTGTGTTCCTTTTCCTTACCTCTTCTCGAGTTAGGATGAGGCCAGTGTAAGTCATTTCAGAGCCCTGCACAGGGGCAGGGATGGGAAGATTTGTTGTGGTGATTGCAATGTTTCAAAATGTGCTCAGGTCTCTGAGATGACCTCTATGGACAGTGTTCTGGAGAAATGTTCCAGACAGAGTGAATCTCACAGAGGCACTGAGGAATGAAGACAGAAGAAACAGGGTTTGCTCTGTGAATGACAAAGTTGGTGTTGCTAGGAGGGTGGGAGCTTGGTGGTGGATGTAGAAGGTTAGGGCCTGGGGAGGGGCCTCGCACATATCTTCAAGATCTCGGGGAAGCCAGCGCTCCCAGAGTTCACTCTGTAGGTTGTGATCTCAAGCAGTTAGCAGGGCCAGGCAGGGAAGAGCAGTGGTAGATGTGCACAGATGGTCGAAGCCAACTTCCAGTCACCTCAATGCCAAGTGTAGCCACGGGAGGAGAAGGCTGTGCTTCTCTGTCCTGACAGAGTGCATAGTAAATTATTGCAACCCAGCTTCTGAGGAATGGAGAGCACAGACTCTTCCTCAGTGAGGGACTGTCCAGCATGTCAGACCTGTGCTCTGTGACAACTCATGTTCTTTTAAAAGTAGAGATCTTCAGTTTATATACTACAGTAAAAAATCAGTAAAATGATATATAATATAAAGAAAGATTCATTAATAGCAAATATTTAATTCATAAAATTTATAAACACTAAAGACTATAATATTAAGCAATGGCAAGAATAAGAAGAAAATGTAATTTTATACTGTACTGGTGAAAATGTGAATTATTTCATGTTTTCTGCAAAGCAGTCTGGAAATAATTATTAAGGTTAAATGTATACATGTTTTTTCATCTAGCAATCTCACTTAGGAGGTTAACTCTTCTGATTAAAAATGGAAATAATTTAGGAAATATATACCATGAAAATATTTTATGATATTAAAGAAAATCTTCTGAAAAAAAAAAGAAGCCTTAGTACCCTATTGTTTGCTTCTCCTTGAATACATCTGAGTGCTTCCATTGTGGAGTATTACACAAGTATTTGAAGAATAAGCCAGATCTGCGTCTTTTGTCTTTGAGAGCTATTGGTCTTACATAATTTTATTAGAAAAGTAAGATGCAGAGAAGTAGATCTGAAATTATTCCTTTATTATGGAGGAGAGTTGTGGTCCTCCTCTCTCCATAAATATCTGCACATGTTTACATTTGATTATATAAACTAAAGAGAAGACTCGTAGATAAGACTCTTTAAAGGTTCTTAAATCTAGAGTGCAATGAGTATTTGTGTACATAAGGAAGAAAATGGAGGAAAGGGAGAGAAGCAAACCCTAGAAGGACAAAAAATTAAAAAGGCAACAACAAAACACTGAATCATGATGTTTATTCCCAAGTGGTGTGATTTGAATGTTTTTTTCTCAGGGTTCAAGAGCTAAGTATAATTTTTTATAATTTTAAATGATTATCTTTTATGGGTATACAAGCACCTGTTTAGTAGCATTAGTTTTACCTCTTGACCCTAGAGCCTCCAATATTTATTTATCATTTAACTTATTATGTAATTAAAAAAAAAAACTTGGTGACCCCTGATCTAGAGAAAACAGCCAACCTGTTAAAACCTGAGGGAGACGCATTTCGACTCTGAAATCCAGGTGAGATAAATACGCAGTAGAACTTCCCTCTATTACTTAGTGACATTGCAATCGCTTTACTTCATTTCAACGGTTTTGTTGTTTTCTTCTAAGCATCTCATACTTCTTTCAGAAAGTACTTTTGAAGGTTTCACTATAGGATTGTCTCACTGACCACAGAACCCTCTATACTGGGAATGGCAATATTGTATTGAAAGTTGTAGGGAGCAGGGGAAAGGAACATGACTAGACCTTCTTCAGTTAAGTTCTAGTCTCCTGTGAGTCTGACAGCACACGACGGAATAATAATTAGGCAGAAATAAGACTTAGAGAAGAAGCTGAGCTTGTACCTGATCCATGCTGCTCTGGGCAGCAAAGACAGCAGACCCACGCTTGCCACACCTTTCATTCTGTATGGAATGACACCTCCGGAGTCAGTGGTGTTACACATGACTCAGAGGGCAGCATGTTCAGTACACAGAACAATAAGAAGTCACAGAGATGAAGGTCCCAGGAGAGTTCTACCACAAAGCACTACAGCGCTTGGGACCATTGGGCGAAGATAGAGTCAGGTCCTCAGGGCCACATATGTCATAACTGGTCTTAGGTGAAAAAGCTCAGTCCAGTCACAGCCCCAACTGTCCAATTAATTTTTGCAAATAGGATTGCTCCTGACAGAGGGTAGTGAAAGAAAATCTAAAATGTGTAAAAAGTATTTCATATGCATGGTTAAGGTCCAGTACTGTAAAGATGTTGCTTCTCAACAAATCCACCGATACATTCAATATAGTGTCAATAAAATGCAAACTGATTTTTAAAATTACTGTCAGTATCTGGATAGGAAGTGAAGAACTGGTTCTACAATTCATACGAAACAACAAAGGGTGACTCTTGAAGAAGAATAAAACCACGGCAGATACACAACCTTTATCAGGTTTTATTATGCAATGATAATAATGAAAACTGGATGGCACAGATGTAAAATAGGCAAGTTAATCACCAGACAGGGACAGAGAGCTCAGAAATAACTCACAGGTACAGAGACTCTTGGTTTATGGCAGAAGGACACTCAAGAGAGTGGGTGAGGACCAGTTTTCTGAAGAAAGGTTTTGGGTCAACTACGAGGTAGTGATACTGAACAAGAGAAGTAAATTTTGTTATTGGATGAAAGCTAAGAAAGCTAAATTTCTATCAGAGATTTATGACCTTGGCTAAGGGAAAAGATCTTTTAAGCAACTCATAAAAGTATTATTCATAAGGAGAGAGATTGATAACCAAAGTATATTTGCATCAGAACATTCCACTTTGTGTGGTAGCTAGATGGTGATCAGTTAAGGGTAGGCAGCTGTGTGGCCGAACAGTGGTGAAAAGGGTCGGTGCTGATGGCGTTCTCTGTCCCTCCCTCTGGGTTGTGTTGTAAACCACACACCATAGACTGTCACTGAAAGCAGAAGCACTGTCATTCTAGCTAATTTGAAAAATTCTCAGCATTTTCACAGTACTTTCTTTCCTCTTTCGCCAGAGACTGGCAGCTTTGGGTCATTACTGGCATGTTTTAAAATATTTGCTTTTCACTTCCCAGCTATATTTAGCATTGGATAGAAGCACAAGTCTGCTTAAACTTGGAATTACAATAATACAAATGTAAATCTGTACTCATAGTCAGATGTCCAATAATAATGCCTTTCAAATAACTAGTTGCTCTGCTATTGGTTTCATATTGCTTATCCAATAAGACAGCTGTTCTGAAGAGAATAGGTTTTATATAATGTTATAATGTTCCTTGCCCCACAAACTGCAGAAACAAAAAAAAATTTTTTTTGATAAACAATTTTGAGAAATAATATTTTTGTGTATTTTTCCCCCTGGAGTTCCATTTGATTTTGCTTTTGGAGTTTTCAACTAATTACTTGATTTATTTCAGGTTAAAAGCCTTCTGGCTTTGAGATATGCTTGAATATAATGTCCTGTTGTAGATGCAATTTCTTCCACCTTCCATGATATCTTCTCCCCTAAGCAGAGTATAATTTTTCCTCAGAGCATTCATTCATTGGATGTAGTATGCACCATCGTTATTGCAATTATATTTACCAGCTCACGATCCAGTCTTTACTGTGGATTTGTTACCTCTCAGCTGGCCTGTAACCTTGCTAACAGTGGATACACAGCCATGTGGCTCAATGTCACGTCTCTCATCACATGTTACACATGTGCATCCGCTGACAGCACTAAACTCTTTGCTGAGAGGTCAGCGAACACATAAGACACCTTTTATCTGAGACTGCTTGTTTTGGGGTTGCACAAAGATAGGGTGCAAGACTCTGTGAGCCCTGGAATGATAAAAGTATATTGTGAGTGAATGAATGAATGATCTGCTAGGGCACTGGTGACAGTGTTACACTCTTCTCCCTCAAAGAAAGAACAGCAGACTCCCAAACACCTTCTACCTCCTTCATGTTCTCTTGGTCCATGCTTTTCTTTGGTCCAGGGCTAATTAATCATCTCTTTCCAGGGCAGACAATCTTGTTGCCTTTTCCCAGTGGTCACAACTCTTGACATTTCCTGCCCTACTTTCCTAATAAGGCCTTACTAGTTATCAGTCACCACCTGAACTTCCGGAGGTCTTGGGGCTGATCACATTGTCAGGCAGAGGCTTTCCTGTGTGAAGTGACTGATGGTGCTGTGCTTAAAGAAAATGGAGAGGGTACCTACTGGGCCCGTGGCAATCTTGTGACTTTTAGAGCATCTTCCGGGCACGGGTTGATAGTAACACATCCTTGGCTTCTCAGGGTTATGGCGCATTTGTTCTTAGCACGGAGTTGCACTTGAGAGTCAGGGAGGGAAGGCGGGGGAGAGATGCAAGGTGGGGGAGTGGGAGCCTTGAGGCCCCTTCACGGAGACGAACAAAATGATCGTCCTGTGAATCTCACTGATTGCAATCTCCTGGCTGACTTCTGTGGGCTTCAGTTATAATTAACTTCCATATATTTTAGTGAGATTAGTGACTTGTCAGCAGTTCTGGATCTTATACTGAGCATCGAATGTAATAACAGTATTTATCTTCCACAGGGGTGTGTTTGAGGGTGATAGATAAAGGTAAGGCAAGAGCACCCACATAATTTTCATGAAACTTCCATTTTTTTTTCTTTTAAGAAAGCAAAGGGGAGGTTTTTTTTCCCTCCTTTGCTTTGGCTCAGCGGAAACAACAGAGAGAAATGCTTAGTGGAAAGCAAGTATGCCCTTAAGAAATTCTTGTGTAAGAGTTTTTAGATCAATGCTCAAACTAATCCCACGCTCCCAGAAACTGGCCTTCCTCTTACTATACATGATATCCTCTCTCACAGGGCAGAGCCAGGTTTATTAACCTCCTTCCACTTTGCTGCAATTCTGTGGAGTAGAGGGAGTAAAGCGTGTGGAGAATGTACCCGAAGTTCGTCTCTGGCTTCTCATACGGGCACAGTTTTGGACAAGTCACTTGTCTCCTGGGTTCTTGTTCCCTACCTGCCTAATGGGGGAGGGAGAGGAGGGATGAATACACCTGTTCTGTGAGCTGCTTGCTTTCAGCCAGGTCTCATGCTGTGCAACCCAGATACTTCAATTTGAAAAATCTGTGCAAAATGAATGCAGGGAGATGGGCATTCCCATTTTGAAATGAGGAACCTGGGATGTAGCAAGAGCGAGTAGCTCACACAGGTAGTGAGGCAGTAGAAATCTGATGTGTTCCCAGGCATATCTGCCTCCCCTAGCCATCCACCACTTCTCTGACAATTCTTGGCAAGAGGAACAAAACAGCCCATTATACTAGTTTGCAAAGCCCTGTATACGTGTGGCATTATTGATGCAGCGCTTATAGTTACTGAGGGTTACATCCTGCAGGAAGTACTCAGAAAAAAAGTACTGTGCTTCCTACTTGGAAGCATCTTCCAAACTAAAAGGGCTTGGACTTGGCTGTCGACAAGTAGAAAGTGGAATACAGGAAGAACAAACCCTCGTTTGTCTAAAGGCCCCAGCTAGACCCATTTTTCTGCCACCTACGCTGGTGCTAACGAGTCTGCATCAACTTGTTTTTTAGTTTCTTTAAACAAGCCACACTCTACCTGGCTCAGGGCCTTTGCATTTGTTCTCTTCTCTGCCTGGGAGATTCCTCCTGTGGCTGTTTACTCACAATCTTTAGAACTCAATTCAAATGTCAACCTGTCAGGGAAGCCCAGGCCACTTAATTATTTTTCTTATCTTTTCATTTGTTCCCTAGTGAGTTGCTTGCCTCTTCTGAGAAGAGGCTTCCATTTGCTATGTGCATAGACTCCCGCTGTACCAGGCTTTTATTAGTTCCCAGTAAAGAAATTGATGCCAGGGCTTTAGAGGAGACCTGTGAGGCCTTGGAAGCTCCTGAGTTAGGTGCTCAGTTCTTCAGTGGCACTAAGATTCCTACCAAGTTTTTCTCTCTCCATCATCTCTGAACAGCACTTTCTTGTCACTCTGATGCTCACTAGCCACTCTTCTTGCTGCCTCTTGTCTTTGCAGAAATTGTACCTTACAGGAAAGAGCAGGGTCTTGGTAATGACACAGGGCCTGAGTGAAATCTAATGCTGTCATGTCCTGTGTGACCACGGGGAGGCCGCTCAGCCTCTTTGAGGGATAGCTGTTTTATGAAAAGATACTTTATAGTATTATCTTGAGTTTAATTGAGATGTTTGCAGAGAATTTAAAACAGTGTCTTTCTCTTTTCTAAGAAATTTAACTTCCTTAGAAATAAATTTTGGTTTTTAAGGATGTGCAATTTTTTTGGGTTGTTGCTTAATTTATTGGTGCTGCTAGAAATCAAAAATGATGATGACAGATGAGAAGAAAACTGATTTTAGGTGAGATTGCAGTCTCTTTGAGGGCAAGGATTTTTTGTCGGACCCATTATGACCATCACTGATAATTGCTAACTATGAGTTAGCATAAAAATGAGCTTAGCACAAGAAAATTAAATAGTCATATAAACCCCAGCAGAAATTTTCAGATTTTATGAACCTCTTGGACCATTTTTCTAAAGTATGAATACAACAAGCATTCTATGAAATGTTTAAAAAGAAAAAAAATTCTTAGGAAGTGAAGACATGGTGTTGTTGGTCCCGTTCTGGGAACCGTCCTGGGTCGCAGAGGGCTGTACTCCAGGTCGGAGACTGCAGTGAAGAGTGCGTGACTGAGCCAACTTCATGCTTCCCTAGTTTTGTTTTATACATATAAAGATTGTTCCACCTTCTCAACCTGATCAGTTTCTACATTGTGTGCTAAATATTAAATTGTAATTAGCATTAAATTCAGAAGACTACTTTGAAGAGGGAGGTTTTTCTTTTCTTTTTTTTTTTAGTAGAAAAGTAGTTCTTTCAGTTTAACCTATAATAACTTAGTTTCTAAGCCTCTGAGCCTTTTTCCCTGAGTCTAAAGCAGATGGGAGAATTACATGTGCTATATATGATAAATATATATGACATGCATCTACAAAGAAACGGGTATGATATGCCCCAATAATAAAGAACAAATATAATAGATAAACATTGCCAAAGAATCGACAACTTAATATAAAGAACAGTGTTATTATAAAGAACAGTGTTAAGGTCAAGTTGAGAGAGAGTATCAACCTACAAAAGAGAAACCAGGACTAGTCTTCATCTGCCCTCATGATACATTACTTCCTGTGGAGCAAATAATGTCAGCAGTATTTCATTTTATCCCAGAGAGTCGAGGGGAGAGTAATCCATGCTGGTGTCAAACCAACTGATGTAAGGCAGCATTGCCCAGAGCTGAGTGAGGGCAAAACTGCTACTTGTAACATTTGCCACATGGAGATGGTGTCTTGCCCTTGATTTGCCTGAGATCACCCACTTTTAGAAGACCCTGCTAGCATTGCTCACTTTTACTTTCCCTTGTTCAAAGGTAGCTCTCTTCCAATGTAAATACTTATCCTAAATATTGTGAAAGAGTAGACAAATTGTCTACTTAAAAACTCACTTGTTCAATTATTATTATCTAATTGCACACGTTTATGTATGGCTGTGTGATCACTTGACACATGCATGTGATGAGTAATGATCAGCTCAGGGTACTTAACATTTGCCTCACCTGAAACATCTTATAATTTTTGTTGAACATACAATCATTGTTCATATCAATGGGGGGGTAGTGTGTTATTTCTCTGTGTTCATTTGATGTGGAACTGTCAGTGTCTTAGTCGCTTTCCTCTTGTTGCTGAGACAAACACCTGATCCTTAAAATTAAAGGGGAAAAGTTTTATGCAGCTCATAGTAAATAGAGGTTTCAGTTCATATTTGGCTAGTTTCAAGGCAGGGTGACAGAGGTGAAACAGTGCATGGTGGGAAGAAAGTAGAAAAAACAACAAGGAACCATAAGAGCATCTTTCTGTCCTTTTCATCTTATCCAGGATACCTAGGGTGAGTAGTACTCATACTTTTAAACCTGCTGCCCTTGAGCCTAACATTGAACCATGAGTCAGTTTCAGCATCACACACTCTAGATCCAGCCACCTCTGAAAAGCCCCACCTATGACTACGTGAGGCTTTGGGGAACATCTAGATATAGCCATAATGATCATCTTAGGGAAATTAACATTTCCATCTTCTTATCATGGTCTTATATTTTATGTTTGATACCCAGCCCACTGCAAACTGTCCTAAGAAATTTAACACTCTGTTTTGATAAAGATTGACCTAACTGTTGTAGGATTTTACTAATTCTAATGCTATAATATTTTAAAAAAGAAATTTGGTCAGAAACTTAGCTGAAATGCCAAATCTTCAAAGTTGTAACACCATTGGCATATCTCCAAAATAAAGACAAGTACAGAATCTATTTTGTTTAAATAATTTTGACTTGCTTTGAAAACTAAAATATAAGCTTCAAATTCACCAGCTCATAATCTTAGCACCACACATCACCCTGGTGCTGTAGGAGCAGATCAATAGTTCTACATTTCCTAGACTCAATTCGATGGCTAATGAACCCATGTCTCTCAAAGGAGACAAACAACTCATGCAGTGAAAAGATAATTATAAACAAGTAAATTATTAGGATTGAACAGAAAACCAATTTTAAGGCACACTTTTTCTTCTATACAAAGTTTTCTTATTTTGAGGGGAGTCATTTAATACAGTGAACAGACCTGAAATAATCAAGTCCAACGTCGGAGTATTCGACATTGAAGAAAAATTCACTCTTTTAAGAATTCATTTGGAAACCAATTATCAGACCAGACAAAGGGATAACTTTTCCAAAAGCAATGGCAAAATTTAAAGTATAGCAGTTGCTAATAATTACAGTGTATGTTTTTATACTGAAGAATATGTGCCTCATTTTAAAATTAGATAGAAATGTAACATTTCGTAAAAGTAGATCTTAGACATTTTCAGAGCACAGGAAATTCCCTGCAGATTACACACCTAAGAATAACCTAGAAACAGCAGGGTAGAGAATGAAGACGTGAACCTGAATTATTATTGGTTTGTCAGAGAAAGTATGACTATCTACCAACAATGATAATAATGTTATAAGTTTTCAGATTTTGGCAAGTAGGAGTCAAAAATTGTCATTATGGTAGACAGTCCTTGCTTTTGTAAAAACAACAAAGGAACTTTTATTAAGAAACAGTGCTCTGCATATGAGATATGTAATTTTTGCTCTATCGAATAAACTGGCTCTGCTTCCTGCTTCTCTGCTAGGGTTTCTTTGACCTATTCCTGTTGCTAGTCACTGCTCTCTTTGTGTATATTTCATGATGTTTTCTGCATTCCTACCAGTTCCTTTTGAAGTGAAGCTGTGATCAGTCCCTGAACTTGATGCCTTTGGCCTCTTACTCTGTGTCATGCACTAAGATGTATACTTCTGATGGGGTACAGTTGCTAAATATGGTGGATTTTGAAGAAAAATCTTTGTTTCAGGATAATCTCCATTTTTCTAAATTTAAATTCACCCAAGGATAGAGGTTGGTCAAGGTAGATTTAGCTTTTGTTGAGGTATTGAGATGGTATGGAATGTAAATCTTTGAGGTTACAAGGATTTAAATAACAAACACTAACATAATGAACTTCAAGTGCTGTTAGCCATGAAGAAAATCTTATTGCTAGAAGTGTGAGTTCTCTGTCTTTTTCAGGGATATGTCCCAAAGTCTGGGGGATACCATCACAAAGATGTGTTTTCTCAGATGAAAATACTCCTGGGAAAATTCCTCAGAGCAGGAATATATTTAGAAGTCTACAAAAAACTAGACATCATAGTTTTTTCTTTTCAAACTTACTGTTAAAGGTATAGATCTTTTCAGGATTTTGGAAGTAAAGACTATGAGGCTCAATTCAAATGTTTCACAAGTGAAAGATGAACAAGCATATAGTTTTTCTGACTTGATTCTAGTACATTAAAGCCTGTGGCCAGGATCAATAGTCTACTTTTACAAATGCCTTGTGTTCAGTGCTAGTTAATACATGTATAGTAAACGTATTTTGGTGAGTTACTCTTCCCCAAACTCTGAGGCAAATGTTACCAACAGACCATTTTAAGGGTAAGAAAATTGTTGCTTAGAGATAAATAGTTGCAACTCAGAGAAACTCAGGTGCCACGCTTGTAAGTTTGTATACCAAATTATAAATGTCCCCTGGAGTTTCAATATGTATTTAGGAATTCAGTGAAACGCTTTCTGGCTTCTTATTCTAGAGGACTGAGCTTTCCTATTGCTGGTGTGAAATACCTCACATTTGAAATTTGCAGCAAGAGAAGATTAACTTCAGAGGTTTTGATCCAAAGGTTTCAGAGGTTTTGGGGAAGCAAAGCCGCTCAGCTCACTGTGGCGGGGAAGCAGGGCTGAAGAGCAGTGGCCAACGAGAGATGTACCCCACAAAGACAGGACACCACTGGCCCTCCTCAAGTGGGCCCCACTTCCTAGAGGCACCCTCAACTGTGAACCTCTGTGGGTTAACCCACCCATGAGGGAATCACACCCAACAGCCAATCACTTTTCCAGAAGTCTTTTAATACAGTTAAACTGACAATGAAGCTTAGGCATCATGACATTTTTAAAATGGCCATCTGAGAGGTAAGCCACATGTCTACCCATGTCAGTGCTCACGCTAAGCCAATGCACATGACTGATACCCCAGGACACTCCCTGGTGGGACAGGGCTGTTTCCAAGCAGATGGCCATACACAGGAAAGGTCCCTTCATTTCTAGCTGGTACAAGAGACATATTTCCTTTCTGTGTCATTTCCTCATTCTCACCTTCCTGAACTATTGTTTCTTTGTGTACTTAGTTCTTGTAAAGATTCTCTAAATAACTGTGTCCTGCAGCTGGGTACACTGAAGCCTGTGGTCACAGTGTACAGAACCTCAGGTTGGCTCTGGTGGTCATACACTCATTCATGCTTAAAGCTGTTGTTGAAAATCCCTCTTCCAGTCACACTCTTTTCAGCATCTCTGGTACAATAAACCCTTGTCATCTACCCTGTAACACTTTGTGCATACCCTCCATAGCATACATTGTACTTTTTCATGATTATTTGCTTACTATCTTTTTTTCCCTGCAAGACTGAGTCCTCTGGTTACAAAGGTCATTCTATACAATTAAGGCACAACCCTGAGCACACAGCAGACAATTAATACTTTTTTTGATCAAATAAACAGGAATGTCGATATAAAGAAAATATTTTATGAAGATGAGTAGATTGTGGTTACTTTACTTTTCAACTTTAAAAGGTGGTCAATTTATTTGACTTTGTATCATTTCTTATGTTTACTAAACAATCAACATTCTTGCACTATATGCTTGTCATCCAAGTTTCTAACCCTTTAGAGCTTTTTTGAGTGCTCTACCGATCTCCTCTGTTTCTGGCAGCCTTGAACATGTGGGTCATTCTTTAAGTGGGCTTTGGTTATGGTTAATGTCAGAGTTAATTCAGTTTTAAGTGGTATGGGTAAAAGGAGTCACAGATGGAGTGAAAGGAGCTCTCGGGAGTTGTGTTATAAGTAATTATGGCATAGTTGTTCTTCAGAACAGAACAGAACATAGAATAATCACACTTCCACTCCTAGATGTACACTCCAAGTCATTCAAAACAGCTATTCAAGAACTACATGTATGTATGTGTTCACAGCCCTTAAATACTCAAAAGATGACATTCCACATGCCCACCAATGAATAAATGGTTCGGTACTTTTTTTTACTTCCATTCACTGGTATACAAGCCTACAAGCCGGGTTACAACTATTTCTCTCTAAGTAACAATTTTGTTACCTTTAAAATGATCTGCTGGTAACATTTACCTCAGAATTTGGGGAAGAGTAACTTACCAAAATGTGCTTATTATACATCTATTTACTAGCACTGAACATAAGCCATAAATAAGAGTTAAGAACTGCTATATGCTAAAACATGGATGTAACTCAAGTGGACTGCATTTAGTGAAAGGAGTCAGAGGCAGCATCAGTAGGAGGCACTCAGAAGAGGCAGCTCTATAGACATAGAAAAGGCTGGTGGGTGCTAGGGAATAGTGGGGAAGCATGAGCGCCTGTGTAGCGAGTATGGGACTTCCTTTTGGGGTAAAGACATGTTTTAGAACTAGATGGGTATGGTGGTTGCACAATGCAGGAATGTATGAGGTAATGGTAGCACTATGTGAGCAAGGCCGGACCAGCTGCTACTGGTGTTGAAGAGGCAGGAAGTTCAGAAATGAATCAGCTCTTGGCTGTAGAAAAGGCTAGAAGCTATTTCTCAGCTGATGGGTCCAGAGAGCAGCAAACTGCCTGGAGATCAGCCTGGGGAGACCACTATGGACGTGCGAACCGTGGAACAGTAATGTGATATAGTTGGAATTTTATAATCTAAAAGCAGGTAACAAAATATCACAGCCTGGACCCACTGATGAAAAGAATTTCAGATGTCTTCTAATGCATTTGTTGACAATGTGACTTTCCAAGGTCACACAGCTAAAAGTCTCCTGGAACAGTGTTTCCTCCTGGAAATAAAAGGACAAGGAGTGAATGAAGTCATTGTCCTTATCTTATGAAAGAGGGAAAGAACCAGTTGTAGGAACTGACTTGACCAGCGTCTTACACCTTGAGCCATGGGTCTGATTTTTTAAAAGACTCAAAAATTTTCAAAGTGACAATGTGAAAAACAATTAAAATGATGTTATAGCGAACAGAAAGGCTTGAATAGGAGCCATCAGGTTCTACTATCCTCTCATCCAGTGTCTCCCACGGCAATTACCTCAACTGTTTTCTTAGAGTTCTTCTTGGCATAGCTTAAATTTTATTACATTCTGCTGGTGTGTGGTGGTGTTTAACAGCTTGACCTTTGACAATGCAGTGCTCGTTAAGGCAGAAGCTGGCTGTGCCCTAATTCATGGATGGCGAGAGGGAAGTGTGGAGCAGTGGGCTTGGCTGGCAGAGGACACCTGGAAGGTTCTGGAGGCAGGATTCGAGCTCTCTCCCATGCTCCTAGCTCCCTGGGCCAGGCTGCCCACAGCCATTAGCTCTTACAGTGGAGTAGCACCTCCAAGTTCACTGCAAAGCTGAGACCGCAGCGCAGTGGGGTGCCACGGCTCTAGAGTTGGTTTCTGTGTTTTTCTTCTTCAAGAGGAAGCTGTGTATGAAAATAGTCCATGACAGTTCATCCTGTATGGGGAGAGGGGACAATAACTTTCTAGCAATATCAGTTTTACAAAGGCTTTTGTTGGTATAACCCTTTCATAATGTATTTTTTGCCATCCCCCAAATGAAGCTCTCATTTGCTGTCTTCTCTTTTTGTCAGGCAGCAGCCTGTCTCCTCCTGTCCACATCTTGTGCTCTTGTTGTCCTGGAAGTCTACTCCCCAGATGCCTGAGATGTTCCCTCTGCACAACCCGAATCCCAGAGCTGTGGATAGTCCTGTCTCGAGTACAGACTTGCCTTTTTCTGAGAATGTCGACCAATGCTTGCCTCCCTACCCGCTGGCTTTCTTAGTTCTAGATCAGAGGTTTTTCAGATGCCAAATATAACCCTTTGGGAGGCATCTTTGGAAGATGTATGAAATCATCTGTAGGATTGGGGACAGTGAGGACAAAGGGACACGTAAGCAGTTGGGAGAAAGGTGAGGGTTGGATCAGTATGCCTGAACCCCTTGGCCAACTTTACATTTGGATATTCCCACAAAATTTTGCTGGGGCAAAATACATATTCTATGGAGAAAAACTTCCACTGTGTGAGATATAAAAGAATAAGTAAAACTAGATGAATGGAAGTCAAGAAGGGAATAAAATGAAAACAATACTTGGAACAAGGAGAAAACAAGGCACATGTATCTACAGTGTCTCAACAGGGGTCCTTGAGCACAGGAAGATTCTGGAAACCGACTACCCATCGAGCTTGCATTCTGTGGTATAGTAAACGAAGTTGGCTGATGAGGGTTTAAAAGAGAGAATGCTAAAAAGAAACAGATTGGGTGGGTTAAATAGAATAGAACTGAGGTCTTCCTTCTGGGGACATGGCTCCGTACTAACTGAATCCATCGTGGACTGACAGGTGAAGATGAAGAATGTTCTGAGGAAGCCGGAGGTCTGGGCATGGTGAGGACAAGCAGAAGAACAAGACTGCCATCCTGAGGCTGAGTGAGCACAGATGGCTGGAGGGTTGCCCAAACTCTCTGCAGCCCAATATGGCACCTATCCTGCTGTCCAAACACCCTGAAGCTGTTTTGTTTTTCTAAACAGTAATTTCATAAAATTTTTTCTGGGCAACTGACACAGATACATGATTAAACAATGCAAATTATGCAGGAAAGTTTATAAGATGAGTTAAAGCTCCTTTAGCTCCTAAATTTTCCTTCTCAGGGGCAATTATAGTTTCCAGTTTATGGTTCATTCTGTGCATTTCCACTGAGTGAATATGTGCATAAACTCCTTGGAGGCCAACCACTCATACACCATGATTTCCTTTCAATGTAAGTATAGAGTTTGGACATGGTTTCTCTTTTTTCCCTGACTCTTTGATCATTACTGATCATATGAGAATTCACTTACTCATTTGTACACTAATAAACATTAACTTTATTTTCATTATTTTTCTACTAAAAACAATGCTGCTATGAATCTATTTGTCCATAGACCACTGTGCATCAGGGGACAGCTGTAGAAAAATTTCTCAGAAGTGTAAGTATTAAAAGGTATGTGAATGTATATTTTCAGTGGGTGTGGAAAACTCTACTATAGAAAGAGGAACTAATCCTCCTATCAGCTATGCCCAAGGATGCTGCTGCTTAGCACCCTTCACATCTTTAAACTATTGCAATCTAGTTGACCAGAATTCTTTCTACATTTGCTGTATTCTTCCATCCACTTCATGTGAAGCCAAGATGACACTAAAGCGAGCTGGTTAGGTGTCTGTAACCACCTTTCAAGTGTTTAACAAGCATTTTTCCTGGTGGTTTGAAAGGGCCCTGAGGAAGCATGAGGAACACTTTGCTTTGAGGACCCCTGAGGTATGTGTGTGGTTGTGGAGGTTGAGAGGCCAGCAAGGGGGAGGGGCTGTGCTCAGGTGAGGGGTGGAGAGATGCACGAGGGACACGGCATGCATGTAGAGGTTCTGACTCGGGACCTGGAACTCGGGGAATAAGTGAAGATGGACGCTTCAGGGTCCAACAGTCTTCCACACCTGCTGTGCTCCAGGTGCACAGGAATGAGGAGGAGATAATTTGCCACAGGGTCCAGAGGTCGTGAAAATCCAAAATCCATTAAAAAATAGCTGTGGAGACTGGACTCTGTGTCTTAGAAACCCTTGCAAAGGTGTATTTCCTAAAGCCCACTGTATCCCTGCTGTCATTCAAACTGTGACCAGTGTCCTCTCCTGACCCAGAGGGATGGACGCTCAGCTGGGAGCTGCGAGGCATGAACAAGTGCGACGTCCATGCTGCCTCCATCTCACTTCCACTTCCTTTCAGACTCTGACTGCAGAGGACCTCCATGCCTGACGGTGGCATGGTGCTCCTGTGTAGCAGCCAGATGTGGCATAGAGGTACACAAAATAGGTGTAATACGCACTTGATCTTCTCTTCATACTAGATGAAGATATCCCAGTAGGTGGATATTTCTTATCAGCTCTGATGTGTCTTTGTTTCTTCTCGTTTTATGGGGCTTAAATCCCTCTGACACCTGGGGCCATGGTACAGTATGTCCCACACCTTCTACAGACTCGTCACCTAGTTGACTGTCATTTGTGCTCCCAGTGGAAGCTGGTGTGAGTGGGGTCATCCTTCGCCTTGACTGTCTGGTGCTTCCGCATCTGTGTCACACTAGGAGTAGGGCAGGCTCTTAGGAAATACAGCTTGGGAAATGTTTTCTGAGATGCAAAGCTCAGTCCTCACTGCTGTGTTTAATGGATTTTGTATTTTCATGACTTTTGGACCTTTTGGTAAATTATCTCCACCTCCCAACGCAGGTGTGTCCCTTAGGCAGTGAGACTACTCTATCTGCAGTGATACCTGAACCTCAGGGTTACCGGATCTGCATTCCCACTTCACATCACTGGTCTGTGTGCATCTGCCCACGGCCCTCTGCAACACAGACACGTGTTAATTCCTTTCTGGTCCCCACCGCAGACTGCACTTCAGAGGTCACTTTCCTGAGAGCTGTGACTAATTCAGGACATGGAGGAGCTTTTTAGACATCTTCTCCTCCAAGCGAGGGAAGTAATCTATGACCTAACAAGAGGGTTAACACCAGCTGGACATAGTTTAGTGAGTTTAATTACTAGAATTTCTATATAATATCACCCCAAATGACATCTGGGTTGGAATAGAACATGAGATTCCTTTTGGACGAGCACAGTATGAAAGGCCATGCCAAGGTCTGCTCTGTCTAATCCCTGGGCCTGCGCCCATGGCTGCAGCGACATTTCTGAGCCTGATTTGCACTTAGCTAAAATGAGCTTTTTAATAAAATGGCAAAACAGAATTGGCATCAGCTGCTTTCGACAAGGAAGCAAAATGTACATTTGGAACAAGGGAATGAGAAACACATAAAAAAGATCCAAGAATTCTTCTTCATTCTCTGGGTTATCATCTGCTCAACCTTTTCCCAAACACTGGATCATAATGGAATGAAATGAGAACTTTCAGCAAGACTGTGGATTAGGTTAACTGTGCCTTTTTTTTTTTTTTTGTCTCGCAGAAGTCATCACCAGTGAACTATAGGAAGTCCAGCCTGTGATCAACAGGTCCCTGGGCCGGTGTCCTCAGCACCCCTAGAAGCTCCCTCAGGACTCAGAGGCTCAGGCACAGCACACATATGTGCTCAGTCAGCAAGACCCAGAGAGACAGGTGCACGCACACACATTGCGACCCACCGCAGCCCATCATGTCGAATTTCTGCTTAGTGGCTTTCTCTAGCAACATAGCCAAGGGCCAGGCCCTTGGGCGAGAGAAAGTCAGGGCCCAAACTGAGACGTCTCCGGCTGCAGGAGGAGCATGCCGGACTGAGCAGTCCCCGGTGCTCTCCTCTTTTACTGCCTGAGTCTATTCTGGGCTTCGTGGGAAGCTTCCAAATGCCTCTATGGATAAATGAATAATGTAAAGGTTTTCTAAGGCTCTTGGCTGCCGAAGGAACGTCTACAGGGCTGCATTGGAGTTGAAGGTGAAGTTACAGGTGATGGTGAATTTGGACATGCAGCAGCAGAACTCTGTAAGCACATGGCCAGGCTTCATTGCTGCAGCTCCTGGGCAGCAGAATGTGCAGGGACAGGCGCTAGGATTTGCCCCTGTGAGCTTCTGCGTGCCAGGGAGTGGCCGTCCAAAAATCTTGAGCAAAAGTGGTTGGTCACTTGTGGGTTTTAGTGAGAAACATGGGTTGCTTCTGTCCTTCCAACGGAATCCGCTTCAGTCAGCCCTTCCCCTTCCCCCTCGTGTTTTATTTTGTCCATAGACAGCTAAAATACAGGCTAAGGAAGGAACACAGATTTTCCAATGAATCATTCTACACTATGAAAAAAATGAGATTAGAGGGATGCCTAAACTAATTTCAGGTTATTACAGTCTTCATCTCCAGCCTAATTCTCTGTAGTTTCACTCCTGGTTTATGAACAGAATTTAAAGCCAGTACATTTAATCATCTGTATCATTTAGTCCCTTTTCGACTGAAGCATCGCAGTGTCCTCTTTAATTTCCATGTGAATGAATTTCACCTCTAATGACATTCAAAGACAATTATGGTGTCTTTATGAAAAACGATGTTACCCTGATACCAGCAATAAAATTACAGTGTCCTAATGCCAATAGACATACAAAGTGTATCTGTCCTCTTTCAGGATTCCTGGCTCTGCTTCGAAAACCACAGAAAACCTTCAGGTTTTCATCTGTGAGCTACGGAGACGTGCAGCTGCAGCCACAGCCCCTCACCTTTTCCCTTGGTCGGTAGCCTGGGAAATGGTGCATAATTAAGTGACTGTCCTACCAACAGGTAGGTGACTTGGCCAATGCTGCCTCAGATGGAATCTGCGGGTCCCTGGGCTCTTGTGCAGGGGGAGCGGGTGGAAGCTGCACTCCCAGGTGCTGTCTGGCCTGCACTGGGGACCCAGGACTGTGACATCACCGGCCTTTAAGTCCCACTCTGGGCGTTGGCCTCTGGGTAGTCGGGTGTTAGCTCAGAGTCCTCTGGGAGCCAAGGAGAGACCGGGGACTCGGGGTCCTCAGAGCCTTTGTTCTTGTGACCACACTGCTGGGCCTTGAAGTGAGTTCAGTAACAGGTCTGGGTTCATTTTGTGTCCATCGCTCAGTTCACAGCATGGCTTATGTGATATAAATCTGTTTAGAGAGTTCGCTGTGCGTCCAGGCTCACGTCAGAAACCTGTGGGATTCAGGCTGCAGGACACCCAGCCGCAGAGGGGCTCATGTTTTGGTTGGGCAAGTGTCTGTGCAGACAGAAAAGCTGAGGAATGAGTAAGGCCCACGCTGTGTCCTTGCGACCGTACTTGTGGATACAGCCTGCACTGCCTTGGTTATCTTGGGTTCTGCATGCGGGGTGTGCGGGGGGGCTTCTCAGCAGCGGAGGCCTGACATCCTGACATGTGGACACGAGAGAATCCCCTAAATCAGGCAGCCAGATAAGTCATGGAAGTGACAGGAGGCTGGAGAAGGAAGAGACCCCATGAGGGGAAGCATACCAGCCGGGCGACAGAGGCACGCAATTGGGCCCACTTCAGAGGAGCTGGATGTTGCACGGGGGACCTGGACCTGATGCTGGAAGCGCTGTGACCTCGCTTTTCCCTTATAGAAGAACGGAGGGCAGAGGACGGATGACAGTCCCACCAGCGACTCTGAGGTATGCAACTTGTCTACAGTTTTCTATCATCTGAAAAATAGAGTGGATCTTTACATGAAAAGCTCATACGTCGCAGGGTGGTTTTACTTCTGCAGCTATTGGTGGGGACTACAGGACCAAGTGAGTCAGAGGCCGACACTGCTCTGCACTGGGACTGAGTGGGCTGGGAGGGTGGGCTAACCAAACCCCAGGGTGTTTCGGGAGGCAGGAGAGGGCCGGCCATTGGGCTGAGGCACCCTAAGGAGGCGACGTTAGACACAGCGCCGTCTCGGGCACAGGAAGACGCAGGGGTACTTTAGGCAGGTGGTGAGAAGGGTAGAGGCCTCGATGCCCCGGAATCCTGGGCCGAGGACTCACTGTTGTTTTCCGGGTAGCTGTCATGAGCACCAGAGACTCGGCACAGAAGCAAGACCAGGAAAACAATGATACTCTTCTCTTATGGACCGAATCACCAGACACACACTCAGGCTCTTTGTCACTGTTAGTTGATGTTACTTCCTAGAAGAGGGTACTGGCCCGACCGTGCCGGGTTGGGGGCTGGACGCACTGTGACCCCTCTAGCTCGCTGGCCTGGGCCGGTCTCAGCAGATGAGTCTCGTTCATAGACCCACAATGGGTTTGGAAAAGAAGCCCAGGCCCTGCCGGGGCGATGCTGGGCGCCAGCGGGATCATATGGTCCTCGCGTTCAGTGATGTGGCCCATTTCACTCTCAAGCAGGTCAGCCCTTGAAAAACAGGGCTCGCTCCTCTTTTTAGCAGCGCGTGAACAAAAGGAAACTTAAAATCAATTAGAGGGACAGAGGAAACCTATTTCTGTCTTCCTGAAGACAAAAGAGGTAACACAATCGGTTAAAATTCAGAGGGATGAAATCTCCTGGGCGGTGGGGGAAACGCGGCCGCGCCAGAGCCCCGCGGTGGATTCAAATGTGGGCTCGTGCTGCCATCTAGTGTTGAGACGGGCGCCCTCCACCGCAGGCCGCATCACCTTTTGGATTCGGGGAGGTGTACTTAATTACAATCTATTATCATTAGTGTCAATATTATTATTATTATGTTTCCAGTGGGAAAGAGAATATTTATTTTATTTCTCTTTTAAGCTTTCCAGTTGTTGGTGTTTTAGAAAAATATCAGGAGTCTTTCCCCTTCCATTTTTTTTCCTTTCGTTTTGTTTTCACTATGGATGTGCAACAATGATTAGTTTCATTAATTATCAACTTAGATTAATTTAAGTAAAGGCATGAGTAGAATTTATCTTTGTGTCTTCTTGCTTTCTGCTCGCCACGCTGATCAGTGCGTTTGTGCAGTGGGTGCCCTGGTCCTGGGGATTTGGTGACAGGAAGCTTTCATCCCGGAGACCCACGCGGAGATCGCCACCCTATGGCGCCCAGGTATCGAGTTCCCTGTGCACAGGGTTTAGCATTCTTGGTCCCCTTTTGTGAAAAGGCAAAACTTCGTCCTTTCGTTCCTTGGACTCTGGGCCCGTCTGGCCTGCACGGAGCGTGTCTGACCTCCAAGTGCAGCCGGAGCGCGGTGGGCTGGAGCATTCATCTTACTCCCTTCCCCTCAAAGGGAGAGCCTAGTACTTCCATCACACGAACCTCCCTCCGCAGGGCAGGTTTTATGGCCTAAAATCAGGAGAATAAAAAATGTTCTGTAAATAAAATCAAGCAGAGCTTTGTCTACCCACCAGCCTGTTTTACCGCCTCCCTTCGATGTTTGAAAGATTTTTGACAATCTAACAAATACTATTGTTTTATTTTATATTTTAATTTCTGTTTTATTTTATATTTTTATTTCTGCAGCATAGGAATCTCAGTTGGGGCCTTCACACTGAGCTCCTCCTCCAGCACTTGTAAATCTGACTGACTTCATTCTTATTTTTCCTCGAAGGCGCCCACACCATCCTTAAACTTGTGATCTTCCTGCCTTGGTCTCTCAGAGATCTGGGATTGCAAGGAAGCGCCACCAGGCCCGGCTCAACCATCTGTCCGCTTCCCGGGACTCTAATGGGGACCTGAATTCGGAGCCTTCTCCAGACAGCGAGCCTGCTCCCTGCAGCGCAGTCTCCAGTTCTCATCCTCCTCCAAGGAGAGAGCCAGGCACACCTCTCCCTCACCCTCTTTCTCCTTCATCTGCTTTTGTTTTTTTAGCTGACAAAAAACAAAACAAAACAAAACAAAAAAACCCTGCAGAATTAGAGCTGGCTTGCGCGAGGCTGTCGACATCCTGTGACAGATGAAGGGACGAGACAGGCTTAGGAAGGAAGGCACCGCCCTGCCGCCGGGCAGGGCAGGGCCAGCGCGGGCGGGACAGTCCGAGTCCCCTCCGAGGCGGAGACAGGCAGAGGCGGAGGCAGGAGCTCGGACCTTTGCCTGCAGGTGACACTGGGCCCCGGGTTGATGCCAAATCAGACACCAGACCCAGGCTGTAGAGTAGTAAGTGGAGTGAGGGGTGGTGGCTGCTCAAGGACATGATGAGGCACAGCTGACCACCTCGGGAGAACTAACCCTGTCTAATCAGGCCCTTTCGTTCCACCCGCGTTCTCAGTAGAGAGAGAGGCCTCTGCCCATCGCCTCGGAAATGCAGGGCGGGAGCAGAAGGCTCAGGAGCGCAGCAGCCACGTCCTTCCCTCAAGGTTTCTCCTGCGGGTCTGTGTGCTCCGCTCCTTCTGCAGCTGCCTGTCAGTGACCAGGCCAGCCTCCAACGAGCTCTTGAGCACCGAAGCAACTCTGGCTCCCCTTCCTCCCTCCTCCACGTCCACTGTCTCAGCCTCTCCATTTCCCAAGTCTGCTCTCCAGAGAGAAGAGCTTGGTGGGGGCCCCGCTGGCCGATCTGCTCACTTCTGAGCCGGCCGGGGGTCCTAGTCACGGCTGCCTCGTGGCCTCTCTGATTTGCTCTGGTTTGAAGGAACCACAGAGACTCTGGGCAGTTTCCCTTCCGGGAGGATGTGGGAGAGGCGCGACGGGCACGTTGGGAACCCAGGGCGGATGCTGGCAGAAGCGCGCCCCTGAGGAGCTCACCCGTGAGGGCCCCGCAGGAGCAGCGTCGCTTCCTGCCTTTCAGCTCAGTATCTCATTCATCACCAGATCCAACGGACTGAGGTAGTTTTCAACATCTTTAAAGCAGCCTGACCTCGTTTTTCCTAATTTTCTTGATCAATCTGGTTTAGAAGAATGGCTCAATATATTGAATATATCTGAAGGAAAGTGTGGGCCGTTCTGTCCCTGCTTCATGGCAAGGAGCCAGGCACGGATGCTCAACAGTGTTTGTTGAATGAGAGAATACAATGAGTCTTTGGCTGCAAAATATAGTGCTCATGGCTAAAAATAAGACTTCGTGTTATCCTACGTGCATTACCCTCGTTACAGCCCCTCTTGGGTTGAAAAGTGGTCTCAGCTCCAGTTTCTGTACTGGGCAAATATGGGCACAGCGACTGAGGTTAACACGCTGCTTTTGCTGGCCAAGGGTACATTTTCACCAACGCTGGAATCATAGAAAAATTTAAGAGAGGGTTTTCAGAAACAGGTGTCTCAGTTGAAAACCCTGGAGATTTGGGTGTTGTAGCCTTTTGGAGTGGGCTGCATAAAATTAAAACGAGGGATTAATAAACAAGACATCACTACACAAAGGTAAAGTGTTAACAGTCTCTGTGATAATAACAATTGCACCAGGGAGACTTGGAAATAGGAAGGATTTCCTTGTCCTCCTCATGTTAAGAGCCATATTTCTATTCTGTCTATCCTGTGCCCACTT
>PVIR01013572.1:0-19465 GCA_004026965.1 Petromus typicus
TAATAAAAAGGTATGTGTGTGTGTATGTTTATATATATATATAAAATAGGTATGCATTATAGGTATATATATAATTATAGGTATTATAATAGTTTTATATATAATAGGTATGTATTATAGGTATATATACCTATTATATACCTATAATATATCTATATTATAGGTATATATTATATATAATAGTTATATATATATATAACATCATTAGGCCTTTTATCTAAATTTTCTTCTCTTTTTTTAAATTTTAAAACATTATTTCATATCCATGCCAATATAAATATAAAATCTTATTGTAGCATATTATAAAACTTGTAAAATTCAAAGTACTAGCAGATTAAAATAAGGAGTGTATCTAAAATAATCAGATGAAGAGACAGACACAGCAATCAAATCGTAAATTTCCATCCTGACCTGAAACAAATCGCAAGTGGTTTACTTTATAGAAAGGTCAAACTACAGTATCAGGACTAAAAGAAAATGTCAGGGATGGATTTGGAGCAAGAGCATCAGATGTATTTCATGTGATGGTCAAGGAACTAGCAAATCTCCGTCTGCAGCCAAGCAGGATAAAACTGTTCAAGAAATGCGCTGTGTACTCTTGTCAAGGTTTGTTTTGTGTTATTTTATTGAGAGCAATTAGAATAAGTCATCCATTGAAGTTTTCTCCATCTTATGGTCCCACCGGTCAACATCTACTCATTAGAATTTTCCAGCTTCTACAATTCTATATTATATTTTATCTTTTAGAATTGACAGGAAGTCAAACTCCTAACAAAGTGTTTGTTCAGATCTGGCAGATTGAAGGTGCTCAGAGTGGAGAAATGGCCCTACCAAAAGAAAGCTTGTGGGCTTTAAACGGAAGAGTAATTGGAGGAAAAAAATGCCAAGGTATGTGAGATCAAGACGAATGAAGTCAGTGCAAATTGTGAAGCTACTACACAATAAAAAAGCAAAGGATCCACTTAAAGTGGGAAGTTCAAAGATGGCTTATAGCAGCAATTAGTTCCAAGTTGATTACATAAATGACAATAGAAAACACTGAAAAGAGAGTCAGTGAACGGTCCTCACATGGCTCTCTCTGCAGAATCTTACACACGCTGTAGTGCTGCCCCTGCCAGCCTTGTGGTGTGGAAATACACAATGGGAAGTTTTCTAGGTTAAATGTAAAACCTACATAGTTGTTTACAGTCTCTCAGAGATCATTTAACTAGACAGACAGATAAATAAGACTCCAGCAGAGGGAAACGTTTCACACTGGCAGGTGGATGCACACACACCCACACATGGAAATCTGATACAGTCATAGAGTATATGTGTGGTTTAAATTCCAATACACATGCTTTTTTTGAGATGTGTTGTATAGATACTTTGTTAACATGTATTAATATACACCATCTAAAAGATGAATTGTTTTTAATAGAAAAATTTCCAATGAATAGTTTAATTGCTCTTTTCTTAATATGGATTAATGAAAGAATTCACACACTAAGAAAATATCATCTCTATTAGTGGGCATACTTTGTTATAGATAATAACATATGTGACTTTTCCTACTAAAATTTCTGTTTAAAGATACGCTTTGACACATACAAATTTATAACTTGGATGAAAAATCTCTTGAAGTTACCTTAATTTCTATGACTATTTTCTCTTCTCCAAATCCTCTCAGTGAATTTTGATCAGACTAAAAATATAAATGAGCTAAAACAGAGATATAGATAGTACATTGGCATTTATTTGCCTTTTCCCTGACTTTTCTAAGTTGAATTTTTTGCTTGTCTGGGTCAAAATTTGCCACTTGACAGTTTTAGACATATTTAGTTCCTTGTAATTAATTTTTTACATGCCTGCCCCTCAAATCTGCCAGATTTCTCTTCCTCTAGCAGGTTTTTGGATTCAGCCTCCTTCTTTCAGCCATGTCCTGCTGTTGTTCATCCCTCAGTGTGATCATGGAACTGCCCTGAGGGTTTTGCCAAATGATGAGCTAATGAAAAACTAATTAATGATTAAACTATACAGTGTTTAACAAGAATCAACTCCAAACAAGAGCTGTGTTGGGTTAGGAGATAAGATATTGACAACCTCCCATCTTAAATCTCCTTTCAGAGTAACAAGTACATTGCTTTGAATTTCCCCATTACATTTCAGTCATAGAAACATGTCTTATTTTTTGATATAGGAGAAACTAATATATGTGGTCTATTATCAAAAATATGCTGTATGCTTATATTTTAATTATAATAAGTGCATCATCGTCAACTCCTCTCACAGAACTGTCCTTTGTCTCACTGACACCCATCACTCTTGCCACTTTCTGAAGCTGTCTTGCAAGTCCTTTTATGGGAATGCCTTTAGTTGTACTCTTCCAGCTGCCTTGATGTCCTCAATTAGTTCAAAATACTTATCACTCATAGTCATTTGGCTCTTGGAAAAAGCCAAAGGGAGCATGGTGCCACGTCCATGAACAGAGAAGATGAGGATGCATGGCCCTATTACAGGGCCTTCCCTTCAGCTGGAAAACACTCGGCATCAACATTCACTGCAATAGATGTCACATTTGCAAAGATGTTCAGAAAAAGAACACTTTCAAAACTGCTTCAGAAAGGGACAAGAAAGGTGGGCAGAGCATGTTCAAAGCGAGGGAGATTATTGAGAGGAATTGATGCCGACGTGACTTTTAGTGTAATAAATGTTTTAACATTTAAATATTTACTGGATATTTGGATCATGCCACATTTATTTTAATTATTTTTTATGTTTTACTTACTAAGTATTTCTAAACTAATCAAAATATTAGACTAGAAGTAAATACATTGATCTCATATGTATTTTAAAAATATTATTCAGTAAAAATTTTATCAACAAAGTATATATTCAAAGGTAGAATTTATTAGAAATAAGACTGAGAAATATTATCAGAATAAACTACTATTTGTTATTCAAGTTAAATGTAAGTTTTAGTGTCATAACTGAATAAGTGACTAACTGTTAACTTAAAGCATATTATCTGCAGTGTAATCCAAATACAAATTACAGCCAATAGGTTTCAGGGCAGGGGGAAAATGAAAAGATATAGTCAAAACATGTTATTATCAATTTATGGGTCATCTGGAAGTTTTCTCCATCAGGAAACAAATTTAAAATTTAAAAATATCTGCAAATTTTAAATGTTTTATGAATAAAAAGGAGTCTTAAAACCAATAAAACAAAAAAGCAAAATTTAAAATTTGTTTTATTAAAAACAATACATTTACACCTAAGTTTATAATATTCAAATAAAATTCACTTACAGAAGAAAATAAAAAAGAAGAGCGAAATGTTGAATATCAAATCCAAGATCACTGATTTGCAGAAAAAGACACAAAGTATTCATGGAAATTAAATAAATAAATATATATATATATATATATATATATATATATATATATATACACACACACATACATACATACATATATACATACATACATACATATAAATATATATGCATACATATATACATATATGTATGTATGTATATATACATACATACATATACATACATATATGTATGTATGTCTACATAGTTAGATTATCTTAAAATTAATGCCATTTTTTGCCTCCTGATAAGTCACATCTGCCTGATTCTAGCCCTTTTTTAAAACTCAAACTCTATTGCTGACCTTCTATGATACTCCAATTGCTTTCTGCCATCGATGAAAAGAAGTGGACAAGAATTAATCAATCATCTCTGTCCTCACGGATGATGCATAACTGTAGAAAAGAAAAGGTTCTCTGACTCCCTCTCTCTCTCACACACACAAATATTCACAGTACAAATATATAGCTATCTGGTTTAAGGATGAGAATGGGTAAAAAATCCTTATTGTTTAAAATATAGTTTAATTAGTCTTTTTAATAACTTTAAAAAATAATAATTGTCTAATGACCAAGCTCCATTCTTGTAACTATGAGAAATGAATTGATCACTAAATGAGGAATTGTATGTAGTATGTGCTTCACAATATTCAGAACAAAGAAATAGTCAAGCAAAACTCCAATTGCACTACTTTGTTTCTATTTGCATAACTATTAATGCTGTACTATAATGGATAACAGATTTCAATACTATATTGCTATATTATACAGTAAAAAATTATGATACAGAGAAGGTCATGGTTCTGCACTTTCAAGATGCCAGCACAGGGCCTCTCTGTCCATCAAATTCTTGCATCATCAGTCGAAATATATGGGTTTTAAGTCCAAAGAAGGTGAAGATTGAAGAGAATACCTGGCCACTAGTCTAAACAGCCATTAGACATGTAAATCACAGAGAATATCTACTTCAGCTGTTTTCTTTTATGTTGTGAGACTGTGTTTGTGATCAAGTCAATAGTTTATCTTGGAAATACACTCTACAGGTGAAGAAAACTGTGCATCTCATACACTAATAGCTAATGATATATAATCTGTGATGTTTTCTCCAATTTTATGCCATGTTTATATACTTAATGAGAATTAGTAAATAATAAATAAGGCCACTGCCTCTCTGTTACCACTCCTTCCTTGTCTCTGTTCCAGCCAAGATGATTCAAGTCTGAGTGTCACCGTGGTCTATCAAGTTTGACTGCAGTAACACAAGACTGACCAGCACGAAAATAAAAGCTGTTTATGGCTCAGATACCAAAAGAGCAGGCTCTTTTCTTTGAGATGACTCTCATCCATAGTGTTTCATTGTCATTACTTTTTCCAGAAAATGAATTCTTTAAAACATTTCATTGAATTAGTTCTGATTAAGCATACTATGAATCACCAGAAATGACAGTAAGACAGTAATTGTGATATTCCTTTTTATATAATTAAACAGAAACACTTCATGTTTAAATAATTACATTGTATATTTTGCAACATTCAAGATACATTTCTGAAGTCTGAATTCTTGGAGAGGTTCAGTTAACACAGAGAGCTGACAAGAAGGAAATATTTTGCCAGTCCTTGGGGCTAAAGGGCTTTAAGGAGACAAACGGAGATTCCTACAGTGTCAGGAGTGAGGACCTAATTGAAAAGAAGAGAGGAAAACCATAAAACAAAACTCCTTAACAAATTATGCCACAGCAAGGAAAACTTAAATGGTTTTAGTTTTCCTAAGTTTTATTTGGATTTTCATTTTTATTTTAGAAAAAAAAGAGATAACATAGATAAAAAGAAATAAGGAAAACCTTTACTAAAGTCTATAACTTCAAATCTAACATTTCCCTAATTATTTATTTAATTATCTAATGCTTTCAAAGTGAGTAATTAGACATAGGCTACCATGTTCAAATAAAATAAAAGAAATTTGAGGTGACGTATCATGTTTTCATTTGTCAAGCTGTACTACATCCCAAACTATCCACTGAAATGATTTTTACCTTATATTCTTTATTTTTCAAAATGAATGCATTAGCTATACATACCTCTTATACCTCATGTACTATATAGGACATTAGATGCTGCAGACTTTTAATAATACGCATATACTAGGAAAAATTCAAGAATATCGGCAAACTGTCTTCTCATGAAGTTTAAATATCATTCAATGTTTAAATTTCTTTCTCCCTTCAGACAGCAAAGTAACAGTATAAGACATTAGTTGGCTTTATATTTACTAAAGAATTCATAGGGAGATAGAGCTTGACATGAACATTGATACGTTTCTTGTCCATAGGGTCCTGCAGGCCCTACACATCTCTAAGACAGAATTAATATCCAAGCTTCTACTTGAGTGACAATGAAAAATATGCCATCTAATCTGGGATTAATTAGACAGGAAATATCAGATAACATGAGAGAACGTGTCATAGAAGAGAGATGATTTTATTTCACCAAATTTATTTAAACCTATAATCTTCTATGAAATGATTTTGTAAACCACTACATATATAATAAATGCTAAAGTTCTTATGACATATTTATAAAGCAAACATTCCTAGAATTTGATATATGACATCATCACAGCTTCGCATGCATTTTCATCAGGAGTAAAACATGACATGCCCAGTAGAATTCAAAGGAAAGGCAATACAACATTCCGGCAATAGTGATTAAATTGACAAATCTAATCTGCAAACAGGTAATAACGATAACCCAACTCTGGGAGAATTTCCGGATACATTTCACTCTCTCTAAGTTCTGACACAGTGTCATCCTTGTTTGAGTACAGGAAAACACATGGGATGTCGTTGAAAGGATGGAAGTGAACTGTAATCCTCTAATGATTTCCAATCTTCCATAAACCATGAAGGCTGGGCAGAGAAAGAAATAAGAACTTACTTGGAGACGAGGTGTGAGAACTTTCACTTTGTAATATGCATGTATGTAAGTGAATTATCTTAAAGGGAATTCTACATAGGAAAGAACATTCTGAAGTTGCATGATTTGTGAAGTTACTGAAAAAGAGGTTATGTCTGTGAATAGGTCAAGATAGGCTTTAAAGTGGCACAGAAAATGAATAGCTTCAAGTTTGATCTTGAAATATTATGCAAATATTCAATTGCATTTTAGTGAAATTCTTGATTACATTAGTTCTAGAATTGTATGTTATATATTGTGAAATAGAAAATTCTCAAAGCAAAAAAGGGTGAAGGGGGAAAGTAATGAGATTATAACAAAAAAGAAAGGAAAAAAAGTTTATGTATATGGGGGTGGGAGTGGTACGGTGGGTAGGGCTATGGGAAAATAATGAGAATTAAGTTGTGTCATATACTGGTATAAATTCTCATTGTTGAATGCAATCATGATGTGTATATGTAATGTACCAATAAAAATTTCATAATAATAAAAATAATAAGAAGAAAGAATTGCTAAAATAATAATAATTAAAAAATAATAAGAAAGAATTGCTAGCTAGAAGAAGAGATCCTTCAATAAATAGTGATTAATGTCAATGAATTTTGTTTGTTTTTCTCAAAGTGCACTGCTTATGGTTTAGAACTCAAAAACTATGTTTTACTGGGATTCATTTTCTTTTTTCTTTTCTTTCTTTCTTTTTTTTTTTTTTGTTGTTGTTTTCGTTTGTTTTTTTTAGACAGGGTCTCGCTTTGTAGTTCAGGCTGGCCCTGAGCTCAGCCTCCAACTCACATTACAGCAATCCTCCTGCCTCTGCCTCCCAAGTGCTGGGATTACAGGCATGAGCCACCATGCCCGACACTGTGGTATGTGGTACTCATTGCTGCTGGGTGCAATGTATTGCATTGTATGTGTTTCCAGGGATTGAACCCAAGCCCTTTTGCTTAAAAATCCCCATTATGGAGTGCAATCATGATGCGTATATGTAATGTATCAATAAAGATTTCAATAAAAAAAAAGATGGGCACTGGAACCACTGAGCTAAATCCTTGGCCCCTGTGATTATTTTTCTTTTATCATCTTTTTTTTTACTTCCCAGTTTTCTTACTCCCATGTATAATTATGTATTTTAAAAATCTAGGCCATAATAAATGTAAGATTATTAAACCATACACATGTTTTTAAAAATACTCCAGACTGGCTAATTTGTCAGAGTCATCATCGCTTTTCCACATGCAGACCTCATCAGAAATTTATGCAAATGGAAAATCATCCATTTTCATGAGTAAATAACAAATGCAATGTGATAGCTCAGTGTTCACTCTGCCTCACCCTCATCAGCTCAATATTATCCTTCTGTAGTTCGAAGTATAGAAAACAAATTCTTTTAAAATCATAAAGCTCAGAGCATTAGAAAATGACTATTGCCTGTAGTAGAATAGTAATAAGCCATAGTGAGCTACAAAACTGGTCTGCAAGAATCATTTTTCAGCTTTCAGGTATGTCATTTTGTAGTAGTTTACTTAACTGAAGCACTATATACAGAATCTGCTCCTAATCTGAATAGATAACATCTGAATTTTATGTAATATTGCATGCTTTTTAAACATCTATTGATCGATATAATACATGCAAAGCACTGCTATAATGATATTACAGTTTGCATGTTTTCTAAATATTAGTTGTTATTTACTCTTTCTTTAAAAAGGTGTGTGTGTGTGTGTGTGTGTGTGTGTGTGTGTGTGCATACATGTTTGCCAGTATTCTATCCTGTGCTGATATAAAAGAACACAGGTCATGGATTTCTGAATACAAATGTTTTACAGTCTGGAGATAGTGAGAAACACACACACACACACACACACACACACACAGAGAGAGAGAGAGAGAGAGAGAGAGAGAGAGAGAGAGAGAACATCAGCCAGCCAGCCAGCCAGACAGACAGAGACAGAGAGAGACAAAGAGTGAAACAGAGACAGAGGGAGATAGAAAGAGATAGACAGAAACAAAGATTCAAATGCTCACACCAAAAATGATTGTTACAGTGAAATAAGAATGGAGCAGTTCCTGGATCTCTTTTGAGTCAAATATAGCATAGTAAGTCCTTTAATTTAGCTATAACCTTCATCCTTTTATTCAGAGGAATTGAGCTATGGTGATTTATCTTTCCCACATTAGGACACTTATATAATGACAGAAGTAATGTTGCTTGTGACTCATATCAAAGTGTAAATGCACACAAACACATATACATACACACAAGCACACATGTATGATAGCAAGGTATCATTGGGGTGCATGAAGAACAAATAGTATAAGATTAAAAGGGTTAATTAGAATAATACAGGACGTGCTCTGAAATGTCATAAAGAGGAGAGTGAAGGTAAATGAAAAGAGTAAGATGGACTCCTAGACTGAGAAAATAGCTGAGGAAATTTGTGGAGAGTATCAAGCATATGGAGAAACAGACAATGCAGGTAAAGAAACCGGGTAGAGAACAGACAGGAAACATTATAAAGACAGATTCTGCATGTGTGTCTCAGTCAAAGAACTAAGATTTTACCCTGAAGCAAATAGGGCATCCTTAAGTTTGTTTCAAGGAATAACATAGCTACCATATTATGTCACTTATTCAAAGTAGTGTATTTGTCTGATGTTTTGTGAATATCAAGAGAGGAGAAAAATAAATCATTCGTGTAATTTTTAATAGCCTATTACTCAATGAAACACCACAATTGGAGTACTTGGTAATGGCACAAAACTAACTGAATGGATTGTGGACCAATTTAAAAGAGGAAATTGAAAAACCTAGTTGTTACCATGTGTTCATGGAATAGTTATTAAGCATTAATTTTAGAAATTTGAGATTCAGATTTAAATTAAAACACATACGGACATAAAAAAGGAAGAATAAGTTTTTGAGATAGGATAATAGAAAATGTCGCATTTTAGGAAAATAATTGGTAAACAGAAGTGGGGACAACTGTTTGGGCACATGATATTTGAGTAAAAAATAAAAATGCTATCTTTATTTGAAAAATAAGTGTGCAGTATTTAACTTAGAAGAAAAGATGGGAGATGTGATACAGATTAGAATGTCCAGATACTGTGAGAAGAATTTGTGAAAGTTCACATTCTTGTTGAGCAAGTTAGTATTTAATTGTTTCAAATTGTGTATTGTCCAGTAAATTTTATGTGATTTAACTTTAAACATAGATGTATTCAATGTGTTTAAATTTTTACACATAAATTTAAAATAAGTTGCAACTAAAGTTTCCTAGAATAGAAAATCATTAACAAATTCTTCATATATATTATTTCCACGCTGTGTGTCAGGCTTAATTTTTATTATTGATATGATAAAGTACTGAAAAAAAAGTTTATAAATTAAAATACAGACTATTAACAAGTTAGACAAATTTATTTTTATTTAATGAATATCAGTCCTCATATGGATCATAGCATAATATGTCATATACTTGTACCACACACAAAAATGAAAATAGGCTGTAATGCTTGAACTAAACAAATGAAGACACCTTTAGATTCTCACAAGTCAACAAACCTACTGCAGCTGAGATATGTCACTGTCAGGTGGCCCTAGTGGAAAGGTGACATTCAAATGGATCACAGATGAAAACAATTCTATCATTCGGTGATGGACAACAAACCTCTTCCCAACAGGCATCAAATTGCATGCAAAAGTCCTCAAGAAGAAAAGTGTTTTATTTACATTGGAGGAACAAGGATTCCCTTAGGAGTATTCTCCACTGAGAATCAAATACAACAATTCAAGATTAGGAAAAAGAGTAGCAGAGGGTTAATACAGAAACAATATTCTATATCATGGTGACAGTTATAATTATGGATAAAGGGAGTAGGATACACAGTATTTTCTTAGGTGTGAGGGCAGTAACAATGATAATGGTGTCTTTTAACATACCAAGGAGATCTCCATGTATAACATAATAGCAATAAAGGTAAACCCTACTATGGTCTACACTCACCATATCTGTATTTTTTGAGAAGTCATTATTTTTAATTTTTAGATTATTTTTAATCCGTAAATGTGATATTTTGACCTAATACATGACTTACATCCATTCTTCAAGCCCAAGTTTGGAGTTGATATTAAACATAAGTGTTAACAATTGTTATCACAAGACTGAGAAGGAATGCACACATTGAATACACTATTTCTGCAAAGTAATAGTTTGTTAAATACATTTGTAAAATTAAGTCTCTGATAAAATTGACAAAAACTGTATGTCAAAATCAGTATGTAGTCATGATTTAAAATGTAAAGTATATTAGTAAATTTTATCTTAGTAAATGAAGAACTCTTTGACTTTAAAGATGTAGTTATTAAATCTCCGTTCTTTAACATATTTTGGTTTAATAAAGTTTCATTCAGGCATGACAGCCAAGAGATAATTTTAATTTCTTTAAATTTTTAAAAAATAGTTTTCTAAATTTAATAGAATTCTATGCTTGCTCAAATCCTCTGAAAATATTCTTTAAATAAAATGGATCATTACATTAAACATACTTAGTATTTTGATGATATATTCTTGAATGTGTTATTATCTTCCACCATAGTGCTAGTTTCTTTTGTATATTTCATATACATTGTCATAATCAATACAAAAAGTTTAGCATGCATATATCAGTTATTTTAAATTTAATTCTAAGTATAGTGAGATAGAAAATTCTATCAAGTGGGTAAATTCTGAGAAAAATTGACTTCCTTTATGAGAGAAAATGTGATCACAGTCATTTTAGTCATATTTCACTCATCATTTAGCTCTTTCCTATTTAGCACATGGGATAAAATATCTTATGTCGGCTAAATGAGTATCTTGTTAATTAGCAGAGTGGATATTAGAAAAGGACTTAAAGATTCAACTGTAAGTATTCAGAGAGTATGGATGGAGACGATCTTTTCTCTAACTTTCAGGAACAGAGTAGATAAATCACCCAGATAGATTTTTTTGAATCACTAGGGAAAGTGCCTTAACTGGTTCTGTCTCAAACCTTTTCTTTATGAGGATTTCAGATTCTTATTTTAGCAATGCGTAAGGATCCGAAGCTACATTCAATGCTACAATTCTAAACTGAAATTATTCATTAGGGAACTTAGAACAGCTACTGGCAAACCAAAAAATATTAAAATCATTGTTTGATATTATAACAAATCATTTGTAGTAATGAGTAAAAATAATTTGGGTATCATCATGACTTGTAATTATATATTAACAGCATAACTAAATACACATCACAATTGTATTGCCAAACCAATAGGATATTCTAGGATATTCAAACAACATATGAACATATGTAATTTAATTTGAATTTTATCTTCCTTACATGTATATGTCAACATTTCACATATGTTATTGGTGAATTTATACTCTACTTTAACCATACTATTTACAGATACCATTGTGAAGAAATAATTAGTTCTCTAGATATATCAGCATGAACCCAGACGTTGTAGGATAGATTGATGTATTGTACATACATTAAATATAAAAATTGCAAATAATATGAGAAAGGTGAAAAGCCTATTAAATCCCAGAACACTACTTTCCTTACAAATACATACATTTTAAAAACAGAATCACTTTTTCTAAGGCTAATAGAAGTCAGAATAATGATGACCCTTGAAGAGGTAGTTTTTTTTTTTTTTTTTTTTTTTTAGTTTTTTTTGAGACAGGGTCTCGCTTTGTGGTTTAGGCTGGCCCTGAGCTCAGCCTCCAACTCACATCACAATCCTCCTGCCTCTACCTCCCGAGTGCTGGGATTACAGGCGTGAGCCACCACGCCCGGCACTGTGGTATGTGGTACTGTTTGCTGCTGGGTGTGGGTCTCCACACCCAGTATTGTTATGTGGTTACCGGGGAATCGAACCCGGGCCCTTGCGCTTGCAAGACAGGCGCCGGAACCACAGAGCTAACTCCCCAGCCCAAGAGGTAGTTTTTTAATGAAACATAGAATAAAGGAACCCTCTAGGTTTCAGTGAATATTCTGTTTTTTGAGCTGGCTGCTGGTTACATCTCTCTGTGAAAATTCATCAAGTTATTCCCCTGGGATTTTCTATATGTGCTTATATTCAAAATTATTTAAAATTAAAAAAACCCCTAAAATTAGTGAAAATATTTTAAACCTGTGTGCTTCATACAAAGCTATAAATTCCTAGAAATAAAAGAATGCTAAAAATATGGACAAAAACAGTTGCATTAAAACTAATAAAATGAAAATCTTTAAAAGTGTTTAACAGAAGTATGCTGTGTACGTACACATGTTGGTGAACAGTGTGGAGGATGACCATAGACTAATGCTTCAATCTAGAAATACATATCAATTTTTACTTCCTTTGTCATTATTTATCTTAACAAAGCAGCAGCTTTACCATTTGAATACTTAGCTTTGATATTACACAATATTTCTTCATACACTTCTTTCCAACCTACATTACTTAGCAAGTATATTACTGTTGTTATCTAAAATTCAGACTGGAGTTGTCAAGAAGCAGCGTCATGTTTTACCATTTCCTTTCATGTCTCCTGAAGGTGACATCTGAATTAACAACAACAACAACAACAACAACAACAACAACAACAACAAAAATCAAAGGATAAATACAAAATATATGCCTAAACCTATTGATAAAATATGTTCAATAATGTTTAGATTTCTTGGACTAAACCCATAACTATTATGGTGACTCACAATTTTATTTTTCTCAGTGGCAACAGTATTGGCCTTGATTAATTCTCTGAAAGCTCCCTTACCTGGGCCATTTTATTTTGCAGTCTACTTCACCTTCTCACTAGAAAACACTCCCTCATACACTGCATGAATCTTCTGCATTGCCTTGGCTGATTGGCTTCTGAATATTTCTCAGGGCAGTCTCCAAGCTGACAAGAACAAGAAATTCAATCCTGATGCATTCTGATAAAATATCTTTGAGTTTTATTATCAAAAATGTGTAGTAATAGAAAGGCTTTGGGATTCTTTGTGGATAGTCAACAGTGTGACCAACATCCTACTATCAATAACCACATGATTAAGTCATTATTTTAATTACCAAATGAAACACTAACCCATTATTTTCAGAATCGTAGGGGTTAATCATTCATACACAGTGTCTCAGAATTTAGGTGCTAATCATTCACGCATAATATTCAAGTCCAAAAATACTGTTTTGTTTTCCTCAGTACATATTTAAATGTCATACCAGAGATCCATTTTGGATAAAGCTAGAAAAATATTGTCTGAGGCATTATTGTACTTTACCTCTTCAAATATAAGTGCTCCTTTCTGAATCCTTATTTCACTAAGCTATGCTTCCTTAGCACAAAAATCTAAATTTCAAAGGACATGAATATATTTTTCTCATATTATAGGGACTATGCCTGGAATTTGCCCATTTTTTTTTTTTAATTCTGGAGTTCATTTTAAGTTGTCAACGCCTCTGGGAAAACAATTCAATGGTGAGAAAAATAAAATAATCATTTGTAATTTTATTTAGAAGTGATAACTATTATCTCTGTGAATGTTTCACTAACAGATTCTTCCCATTCTTCATACAAAGAGAAAGAGATGGTAGAGAACTAGGCATGAAGCTACCACAAAAAAAAAAAAAAAAAAAAAAAAAGAAGTGGCGACTGCACTGGTAGCATAATATTGTACAATGTATTTCATTCCGCAAGGATTGAAAAGTTTGATAAAAATATTGAAAACATTGATGGCAAAAATAACAGTGTTAGACTTTGGGACACAATCATAACTGTTTTGACTAGTTCTGAACTGCTTACTAAGTTTCCAGAATGAAGTATAAACTTAATGAACTTCTACATTAATTGTAATAAAAAATACATCGTCTAATGTTTGAAAATGTTAGATCACCACTGGGAGCCAGTTTTAATTTGATAATTTATATTGGATTCAATGTGACTACAAACGATTTCTCCAGATGTTAAGACTTCAAACAAGAGGTGTGAGTCAGGTTTTAGTAGTGAGAAATTTCTCAGAATGCTCTTCAAGCTTTAAGAGTCAGTGGAGCGATCAATCATCATCCTTTTATCCAACATTTTTCACTTTCTCCGATAGTCATGATATTCATTTACTTCAACAGGTAGTTGAGCAATGGACCTCAAGGGCAGCTTACTACTAAGGTCTTTAGTTCCTTCTGCTTTACGTGAACCAGTTAGTTAATTCTAAATCCCTGAGCAACTCGGCATACAGTGGAGTGAGACTTTCCAAACATCAAGTGACTGTGAAGGAAAGGAAGCTTCCTAAAACACATCATAGTGAAAATGTGAAGAACTCAACCAAAACACAGACTCTTAGAGCTGTCAGAAAATAGTACAAAAATATTGATAAAGCCAAACCCATTAGTATTGCAACAGACATTTCAACACTCACTTGAAAGCCAGGGGAGCTTAAAGTGAAGTGTTTTAAGTTCTAAAGGAAGACAGTTTCTAACCCAATCCAACATATATTGCAAAATTATTTTTAAGAGTTATGAAGATATAAGGACATTCTGTTGCAGGGAAGACTTTAAGAAATTCATGACACCAAAACAGTACTTGAGAAAACACTCAGGGATATCTTCAAAAGAGACAGGAAAGCCAAAGAGCCAAAATGTTCTAAGTGAAATACACCACACAAGCTGAGTATTTCAACAAGAAGAGAAAAGAAATCAAATCAGTCAAGAGTGGGAAAAGAATGAATGGCACTGATAAAGCAACACCTTCAGTAAGGTAAAGAGCCTCACTTGCCAAGTAAAAGACACAAATTGGTGGGCTGGATCAAAAAAAGCAAAACTTTTCTGCTACATTTAGAAAATTATCTCACCTAAAAAGAATGTAGTAGAGCTAAACATCAAAGAATAGAGAACCATATACTGTGAAGCAAGATGCTGAAAAGAAAGAGAGCTAGAAATTTTATTTTCAAAATTAACTTCAAGGTAAGAGTGATCAAAAGAGGCAAAACAAATCTCTACATGTTAGTTAAGGGAAGAATTCTAGAAGAGATAACAATGGTAGAAATATCTGAGTGTCAGTGTTCCTAACTTCATATAACCAACAGAACTGCAATATAAGATCAAATTTAGGTGAATATCATCATAATAGAAAACCTAAATACCCTGTTTTCAAATCAAGTAAATCAAATACATACAATATCACCAAAGAAATATTAGAACTAGGTGAAGTGAGCTTTCAAATGAACAGAATTAATAGATTTTTTTATTCTACTCTATTACAAAGCATGTACATTCTCAGCAACCCGTGGGTTTTCTCCTGAAGAGACCACACTGTTGTTGTCCATATTGGATGCTCAAGTAAATTCAAAAGAATAAAAATAACATCATACATACTATCAGTGCATGGCTCAATGAAAAAGGGAATTAATAACAGAATACCCCAAACTAACAAAGCAAGAGTATTACTATTCAAGAGATCAAGGTATACTCCAGTGCTACAATTATAAAAAGAGTATGTAACTGTCATAAAATAATACATCTAGATCAGAGGAACAGAACTGAGACCATAGGACCAAGATCAGGCATACTCTTCTGCCAAGTCTTTGACAAAGGTTCCAAAAGCACATAATAAGAAAAAATTCTTTTTTTTAAATGAATTTTTGATACATTTTAGGTTTACACTATAATCACATTCATTATTGAGAATTTGTACCTGCACATGATATACTGTGCTTCTTATTTTTTCATTCCTCATTCTTCCTTTTAATCCTCCCACACTCAATATAGGAAACAAAGAATCTTTAGCAAATGTTACTGACAAATGATGTCATCCATAGGCAGAATGGCTGAAACTGAAACTAGACATATATATCCTCAGGTATTAAAATAAAAATACACTTATGATCTTCATACAGAAAAATGGAGGTTCAGAATTCAGTAAAATTATAACTAATTTTATACGTGTGTTAGACTAAGGTATCACATGCAATGCGAAAGGCAATAGAATGCAGTTCTGAAGGGTATCTTTAAGGATGAATGGTGTGGTCAATACTAATTAAGAGTGAATTGTAAAAGCCACAATATGATGACACAAGGTAATTAAAAAGATCAACCATCATTACAACATGATGTCATTTATTTAGGCATACATTCAGGTACACTTCTTCCTGAAATCAATCTTCCAGGCTCTAGGTGGCATAGATCATATAGCATTTAAATTTTTAAGCACATATAAAATTGTACAGGAAATATATCCTTTACTTCATAGACAAATTAGTCTAAAACTCATGAATGTATCTAGGGTTTCTTTCAGAGATATATTACCAGTTACTCAGTACCTTTTTTCAAGTTCATATACTTTTGTTTATTTTTTGAAAGATATTATGTATATGGAAATGAGGACAAATATACATATGTCAAAACTCTGGAAGTTGGAACATTATGGAAAAATCATTTCAATAGAATACATACACTAGGAAGTTCCTCACGTTATCAGCTTTTTCTGTTAATATTTCTAAAATACAAAGAACATTAGAAAATATTTTCTTGTATTCAAGAATATATAAAGTGTATGTTTTCTTGGACTTACTTTTTAAAAGTACACATACTGCTTTTCAGAGCTCAAAATTTACTTAATAATCTTCCTCATTATGCAGATGCACTACTTTTTTTTTTTTTTTTTTTTTTTTTTTTTTTTTTTTTTTTTTTTTTTTTTTTTTTTTTTTTTTTTTTTGAGACAGGATCTTGCTTTGTAGTTCAGGCTGGCCCTGAGCTTAGCCTCAAACTCACATCACAGCAATCCTCCTGCCTCTGCCTCCCGAGTGCTGTGATTACGGGTGTGGTATGCCTGGCACTGTGGTATGTGGCACTGATTGCAGCTGGGCGTGAGTCTCTATGCCCAGTATGGTATGTGGTAACCGGGAATAGACTCCAGGACCTTGTGCTTGTAAGACAGGCATCGGAACCACTGAGCTAAATCCCCGGCCCAGATGTATCACTTTTAATTTTAGATATAGTAGATAATTTGACCATTTTCTGTGGAGATATAATGGCTTCACATCATGATAAATTTAGATAAACATTTAATTTTTTGCTAGCTCTATTTCCTTTGCTATAGTTAGGATTTTCAAGGGAATACATTTTACCAAAAATATATCATTTACAGAATTGTTTTATTTTAATTACTAAAACAGTCAAATGCAAGATACCTGTGCACACTCTACAGACTCAGAGAATAGAGCTGAGGTCCTGGATTCCTCAGCTGTATTCATCACAAGTCCATCTGAAGGCCTAGAGTCCATGGTAGTGTCCTCCATGAGTCCATTGAGTGGCCAAGAATCCACAGCAATGTCTCACGCTTGTCTTTATCAAGCCGCTGCACCCAAAAGACCCACAAGCCAGAGGTGGCAGACCAAAAACCTGCGCCAGTAAGGTGAAGCAGCTGTACCCCCAGGAAGAGATATCTATGCTGGAGCCAGGGGGCAAAGCTCACGCTAAAGGTCAGAGTTTCCCAAATAAGAACTGCAACCACCTTCCGCGACAGGGAGGCCCTAAGCTCCTCAGGTAAGAAGAGTCAAGTCTGCTTTAAAAAAAAAAACAAAACAAAACAAACAAACAAAAAAAAAAATAGCATGCTTCCCCTAGAAATGAACAGCCCACGTCTTCCCTGCAGATTCCCTCATAGGCCACTGACAACAGTCCTCAGGTGGGTATTGCACCTCAGACCTTGCTGATTCAGTTCATTGCAGTGCTGCAAGTTGACTATTAGTGATTCACCTTATCCTCTTTCTTCACATTTTTCTACTTAATGAAAGTTCTGTATTGCTCTTAACATCAGTTCAGTAACTAAAATTAGCATGTGCTAATATATGAATATAAAAATGAACTTTTACTCATTTATGTTTGTAAAGTATGTGTATGTGTGTGTTCAAATATACATACTCTATAGTACGCCAGGTGAGCTGGGGAAAAACTATACAGGCTTTTCCTAGCAGCCCTATGAGAAGTAGTTCCTTCTCTATTATAACTCGTTTAGTGACAGCCAGCCCCCTGAGACTGTCACTCTGAGAGGAGTTCGTGTTGAGGCTTTGCCATGCCTTGCTTTCTCACAAGTTCATATTCTGTCTACCACCATACTGCACAGAAGTCATCTCATCTCTTCTGATCTGGGCCCTACATTCTACCATGGGGGCCCTTCATTCTTAGGTATTTATGTCTGAGGTTTTCTGCAGAGGTCCACTTCAGGCACAGAGAAAGAAGGAAGAAAACAATGAATTTTCTGTACTTATCTGGTCCCCAGTCCTGGTGCCCTGAGTCATACTGGTCTCAGTTGGGCAAAGCTTGGATTTAATCGTTCTGGGAATAAGTTTACATTTAATCCCAGATGAAAAATTTCAAATGAGGGTTTCATGGGCATAGTATTTCCACATGTAATTCAACCTTATATTTTTTTTTGAATTTTTTTATCTTTATTGGTACATTAAATATACACATCATGATTGCACTCCATAATGGGGATTTGTTGGTACATTAAATATACACATCATGATTGCACTCCACAATGGGGATTTGTACCAGTATAAGACACAACTTAATTCTCATTTTTTCCCATAGCCCTACCCACCCTACCACCCCCCCATATACATAAAATTTGTTTCCTTACCTTTTTGTTACAATCTCAACATTGTCCCCTTTCACCTTATTTTACATCGAGCATTTTCTATTTCACAATATATAACGTACAATGCTAGGACTCATTTACATCCTCATTTTCTCATACCAGAGAAAAGATGCGATATGTACCTATCTGTGCCCTATTTATTTCACTTATGAGGATATCCTCAAGATCTGTCCATTTAAGTAGAAATGATTCAAACTTATCATTTTTTATGGCAGAGTAGTACTTCATTCTGTAGAAGAACCACAGCTTTTTTATCCAGTCTCCAGTTGATGGACACTTGGGTTGTTTCCAAGATGTAGCAATCACAAATTGGGCTGCTATAAACATGGGTGCACATATGTCACTGTGATAAGAGTCTTTTAATTCTTTTGTGTATATACCTAGCAGGGCAATGGCCAGGTCAAATGGGACCATCAATCCTAGCTTTTTGAGGATTCTCCAAACTGATCTCCACAGGGGTTGTATGAGTCTACAGTCCCACCAACAGG
>PVIR01013572.1:19565-42039 GCA_004026965.1 Petromus typicus
GAGTGAGATGAAATCTCAATGTTGTTTTCATCTGCATCTCTCGAATGACTAATGATGTTGAGCATTTCTTCATATGCTTCTTAGCTGCTCTTACTTCTTCCTCTGAAAAATATCTGTTCATTTCAGATGCCCATTTTTGAACTGGGTCATTAAATTTGGGTGGGCTGATTTTTTTGAGCTCTTTATATATTCTAGATAAAAAAAGTTCAGTTCATAGCATTGATTGTATGTTGACTCTTTTAAACACACAGAATTCCTTCATTTGAATTTCACTTAAATATACTTTCCTGAAAATTGGTAATTGTGATGTTTTTCTCTCTTTTAATGGACAGTTTTCTGACCCACAAGCATCTCACTGTAAAACACTGAGAACTGTGTCAGAGGTCGGGACTTGGAAGACTTGGTAAAGAGCTAAGCTTCTGGGCATTGTTGTGTTGATTAAAGCATCATTGAGCCACAATGATCGATAAGCAGATAAAGACCTAGAGCTCTCATAATTTTTAAAGAGAAAAACTAAAATATAAACACTGATTTTAAATTTTGATTAATAAACCAGTACAACTCAGAATAAAATTACCTCACGCTCGAGTTCATGTTATTTTTTCTTTCTCATGCTTTTAGATTATTCTAGAAAATTTTAGGATAATTCATAGAACATATTGAATTTTATATCCATTTCAAATAAATAATATGTACATCATATATACAGCAGAAAATCATTTGATAAATCATAAACAAAATGAAAATTACTGTACAAAATAACATTTATGGTATTTATCTTATTAAAAGAATCTATAGTCATAAAATCTATCTCTTCTCTTTGTTTCTCTGTCTGTCTACAACTGGAATGTCTATCTTATTTTAAGATTATAAAGAATGACAAAAAATAATGTGAAGAGTATATCTCATCAGTAGAATCCTTGCACAGTGTGTGCAAGGATATGAGTTCGGCAAGAAATGTGTACAGACGTGCAATGCTAAAGATATATATCTCTATAGATATCTACATCTATATCTCTATCTATCTATATATATATCGATCTATCTATATAGATAGATATATATAGTACATAGTGAGCAAAAATGCAAATTTTGCTTACATGATATTTTTTTGTTTTATCAGTGTCTGTCAGTCACTGAATTACTCAACAAATTGTTGGTGTTTCAGAAAAATAAAATGGTTTATCCCATTCCGAGATGTTTTAATTCTGTAAATTGACAAGTTATAGACAGAAATCACTCATTGTGTATCTGGAAATAATGAACAAATCAGCCTGAATGCAATAAAACAAGCAAAGTTATTAAAAATTCTTGGTGTTTTTTTAAGCACCATATTAAAAATGGCACTGTGTTGGGATTGTCCCATCCTAAAAATATTAAATTTTTCTAGACATTCATGAAAACAACAACAAAAAATCCTAAACTGTTCTATGTCTAAGTGATACATAAATACTGTGGTATAAGTGATATCAGAATACTATTCATCTTGTAAATATTATTCTTTACACTCAAATACAAACATCAATTTAGGCTAGACTAAGATATCAACAGTTGGTCTTGGATTATGAGTTCAACCAAATAAAACCAATAATCAAATCTCTTTTCTATATCCTTTAATTCACTCACATATTGTCTCTGTATGATGGTCAAAGGACACAATTCTCAGTGTTTTACAGTGAGAGGCTTGTGGGTCAGAAAATTGTCCATTAAAAAAGAGAAAAACATCATAATCACCAGTTTGCAGTATTTTTAAACTTACCTAATCTGTTGTTGCTTAGAAAGAAGTTATTTTGTTACACACAAATATTAGCAGTCTCACCTTGGTAGACAGAACCTACCTATGCACATTTTATACCTACATTTGTCTTTCATGCATTCTGTTAGTTTTTCTCAATAAAATTCTAGTGGGAGAAAAATCAGCACTTTTCTGAAAACTTTTAATTTTATTTATTTATTTTTTTTTTAGTCCGGTCCTGAACTCAGCCTCTAACTCAACATTATCTTCCTGCCTCTTTCTCTTAAATTCAGGGATTACAGGTGTGAGCCATTATACCCAGCACTGAGGTATATGGTACTGATTGCTGCTGAGCACGAGTAACTATGCCTGGCATTGTTGTATGTGGTTACCAGGGATTGAACCCAGGCCCTTGTGCTTGTGAAGCAGGCATAGGAATCACTAAGATAAATCCCCAGCCCCCCAAAACCTTGTTTTTTGATGACACATACTATTCAGCTGTTGTTCAGTTTTGTCCTTCAACTTTCCTGAGCAAAATATTGCCCTAACAAGATATCTCAGTTTTTTTTTTTTAAATTTCATTTTCTTTGAATCATTTCATTTCTTGGAAGTAACACACTTTTCTGTTACTTCAGTATAACTCAACAATGATGATAATGCCACACTTTTCACAAAATACAGTAGTAGAGGTTCTATATGTTTTCATTTGTCCTGTCTCATACATATACATTCTATACTGCTCTCTCTAATGTTTAAAATGTTAGGGGTTCATTTTTGAATAACTTACCTTTCTTGTCCACATGTCTTCTTTATCACTCTCAGTTTATATTTGCATATTATTTGTGAACAGAATGATATAAATATCTACTTTCTCACATATTTCTATAAACTTATAAATACTCTTTATTTTCTTTATGTCTATTGATGAGTCTCTCATGTTCAATATCCTGATTAATTTCTTAGAGATCTCAAATATATAACAAAGTTTCTAAAGTACATATATCTCCTCCTTTATACACTTTCTGATAATAGTCAATGATTATTATGCCTCACTCCACAAATTAGAGGAATCATGTTTGAATAATTTTATCCTATATCTTCATATCTACCATGTAACATAGATATCTTCATATCTATCATGTGTTCATATCTTCTACTGCATATATTCATACCTGTTTCATATCTTCTAACTTATATTTTCATATCATTTCAATGTATTATACCCTATATATTCATATCATATCTTTTATCCTATATCTTTATTTCTATCTTCATATTTTCATATATCTATATCATTTATATCTATGTCTATACCCATACAAACTTGATAAACAGTGTGTAAAGAAGACTCACATTTTTCTTTTAGAAAACATCAGAAACACAAGAACTTCTCATATATCTGCCAAAAACCTAGGGCAAACCAGTAACATAATTAATTCATAATCTCTGCTGGATTATTCCAACATGTCACTCTTCTGGCTTTCATGTTTTCTCTTTTATCTATTCATAACATTACAGCCAGAATGATAATGTTAAAATAGAGTTCAGATAATTCTTTCATTGCTCAAAACACTCCAATCTACTGCTGTCTCACTCATAGTAAAAATCAAAAGCACTACAATGATCTATAATGTGAGTTACATTGCTCAATAGTTGTTCCTTTTAAACTACAGAGACACGCTTACTTCAGCAGCTCTCTTGTTCTTATATCAGCCTAGAGGAGGCCTCCCTAAATAACATTACTCAATTACATATACCCACCAGGTTTTGGTCAAGTGCCAAATTCTCTACAAAAACTCTTCTTTTTTTTCCCCTCTGCATTTTCCTACTGCTACTTATCACCTTATTAAATTATTTTTTCATTATTGGCATACTTATTTTCCCAAGTGCCATGGACACATGTAGCTCTTTTGCTGAATGAAAAAAAAATTTTATACATTCTGATCAACATAAAGATAAAACACTATGTATATCAGGTGAATCATAGAAAAATGATAGCCTAACCTGACAGGACAACACAGGGTACAGAATCTACAATCATAATTTGCAAATCATACTTGACATATACAGAAAGAAACTTACTGGAGTTTAAACGTTAGCACCTCATGTTAGGAGGGCAGAAGGTGAGAGCCAGAAATCAAGATTGAAGTGCATGAGGAGAGAGAGATTGTTGAAAACAGTGCATCAGGTGTGAGAAGAATGATCTGTTTAAAGCATAAACCTGAACAAAAACTTTTATAGAACGAGAATTGGCAGAAGAAATATAACAAATGGAATCTCATTCTAGTAAGAAGCTTCTGCACAGCAAACCACCAACAAAAGCAAAAAGGCAACCAACAATATGGGAAAGTATCTTTACTAGCTGTTTCTCAGACAAAGGGCTAATATCTAGAATGTATAAAGAGCTTTTAAAAACTCAGCAAATCCAAATTTAAAGTCTCAGTTCAAAAATGGACAACTGAAATGAACAGATATTTTTTGGAGGAAGAAGTAAGAACAATTAAGAAGTATATGAAGAAACGCTCAACATCATTCGAGAGATGCAGATGAAAATAGCACAGAGATATCATCATACTCTGTAAAGAATGGCTGCTATTTCAGAATTATCCAGCAACAAATGTTGGAGAGGCTGAACAGAAAATGGAACCCTTCTCCACACTTGATGGGAATGCAGACTCATACAACCTTTGTGGAAATCAGTGTGGAGAATCCTCAATGAGTTAGGATTGGTGGTCCCATTTGACCAGGCCATCCCTCTGCTAGGAATATACACAAAGGAATTAAAAGATTTGTATCACAGCAACATATGTACACCCATGTTTATAGAAGCTCCATTTGTGATTGCTAAATCTTGGAAATAACCAAATGTGCATCAACTGGAAACTGGATAAAGAAGATGCAGTTCTTTTATAAAATGCAGTATTACTCTGCCATTAAAAATGATAAGACTGAGTCATCCATTCTCAAATGGATGTACCTTGAGGACATCCTCATAAGTGAAGTAAACAGGTCACAGATGTGTAAATATAACTTTTCTCTAGTATGAGAAAATAAAAATGTAAATGAGTTCTAGTATATGTAATTGATATTATGAAATGGAAAATATTTAAAAGGAGAGAGGCTGTAGGGGTAAAAAATGAAGGGTTAAAGAATGTGACAGTAACAAAGAAAAAAGGGAACAAAGATTATATATATATAGGAGGTGGGAGGTTGCAGGGCATGGGGGAAGGAGAAAAATGAAAATAAAATCATATCATATTCTGGCACAAACTCTCAATGTTGAATGCAATGATGATGTCTATTCTTAATGTACCAAAAATATTTGAATTTTTTAAAAAAGCATAAATCATACTATGATGTAAATGAAAATGATGGGATTTTCCAAGGCACCTCTTGTTCCTTAACTTCTGCCTAGAATCACATATAGCTATAAACTAAAATATTCTTCTGACAAAGATGTACAAACTGTGGCAAGAAAGAATCTCCTCAAACGTGAAAATCTCACCTTTTGGTTGTTATTGGATTACTCAAAGAAATTAATTTTCTTACACTGTAAAAATTTGGTTTGTTTTAAAAAACTTATCTATAATAACTACTAAAAATGAGGTAGAAGTCAAAGTAGAATTTAAAATGCTAGTTTAATATTTAAAAATTCCAACTGCATAATGTATTCATATTAAAAATATGCACTTCATTAGTTGTTGCATCAGAGATCTGAGAAACAGAAACTTCAGGCCGTGTGTGTGTGTGTGTGTGTGTGTGTGTGTGTGTGTGTGTGTGTGTGTATGTGTATGCATTTTTGTGGCTTTTATAAATGAGGTTTTGTTTGTTTATTTTTAAGAGAGACTTCACAAAATAAATTGACTTATCTAGTTACAGAGACTGAACAATTAAAAGATAGAAGAACTGATAGTAAGTTTCACATGAGTCCATCAGCCTGACAATTTGAAGTTCGGTGATGTTAGATGTTAGTACATGTCCTACTCTGAGCTGAAGACAAGAGACAACTAATGGCTGCATTCAAGTATGGTCTTTTCCCCAAAGAGAATTCTATTTCATTCTGCATTTTTAAAATCCATCTCTTCTTGACATTCTTTAAGACTCATTCACACCGGGAAAACAAGAAATCTACTTTCTTCCCTCTTCATTCCAACATCAGTCCTGTGCAGAGATGTATTCACAGGTGCTTTCAAAGTAATATTTAATGAAATGTTCTGGTACTGTCTAGCATAATCAAACAGACACATTAAATTACCCATTATGTATATTAAGGTGAAATTTATATAATTGTTACACAGAATTTCTGATTAAACATTTCATTAAAACTTCTGTTTCCCTTAAAGGTAGAAAATACAGCTTCAAAAATTGTGCATGTTTTATTTTCTGTGTAGTGAAAACTTACAACTATTTGTAGCCAATCTGTAGGTTCAGCATAGGCAGGAAAAACTACATACTGCCACTTTCCTTACTGTGCTAATTCCTTGCAAGGGAAAACTTATCATTATTCTTTAATCATACAGAGATTCAAAACATAAGTAAATAGGTACAAGTTAGTTTCTTATTGCTTAAAATATTAATCTAATGTTATAGTATCATTCATCAAAATTCTGAAGGAAGGGTAAATCTCTTATTTAAATATACACTATTTTTCAAAATTTTATTTTGAAACACCATGCAAAGTCCCTTTTTAATATTTTTTTAAATAAAGGAAACCTAAAGGGATAAAGTTAAACAATGAAGCTTCTATGATTCTAAAATTAGCTAAAGTTGCTTTGCTGACTATCACTATTAATATTTTTATTTCAAAATACATTGAAAATAAAAAGACAATTTCTGCCAAACTAAAAGTAAATATAAAATAGAATGATAACTTTTTTTAGTAAATATTGATTTTCTTTCTTTCTTTCTTTCTTTCTTTCTTTCTTTCTTTCTTTCTTTCTTTCTTCTTTCTTTCTTTCTGTCTTTCTTACTAACTTTTTGGTAGTCGGGATTGTAAGCAGAATATTCACACTAAACTTTGTTTTATTTTGGGACTAGATCTCAGTAGGTCATAAACTTGCCTAGCCTGGCCTTGAACTTGCTCTCTCACTCAGCCTTTCAAAGTCCTGGGATAGGCAGGGTTTGTCACCAAGCCCAATTCCAGAATTATTTCTATTGGAAAATTCAAATTATCAAACATATCAGGAAGATAATGTAAGGTGTATTTTCCTCTCTATAAAATACATTGATTGAAATAAAAATATTAATACTGATAGCTGACAAAGCAACTTTAGCTAATTTTAACTTCATAAAAGCTTCATTGTCTAGCTTTATCCCTTGCAGGTTTCCTTTATAAAATAAAATATGAGAAAAGGACTTTTCATGATATTTAATTTTCTTTGTCATTACATTCATACAAGCCAAGTAGAAATCTTCTTGAATTAATTTGTAAAATATATACTAAATATGTTTTTCATTTCTAAAATGAGATACTATTTTAAATTCATATAGAAATTGTTTCTAGATTCCCCTTTCATAATGGTTATCTTACTCTCTTCCATGAAAGCACTACTTCCCTGAAAAATATAGATATCAGTGCATAACAAAGTACATCAAAATTTAGGACATGAATGAAAACAATAACACTCATGAGTCTACAGAATTGTAGATGTTTTTGACATCTGGCTTCAGCTTCAGAGGGCAATGTTGTTGTGTTGGGCTTACTTGTTTGCAGCAGTCAGCTGTCACGTTGAACAATGAAGTTAGGTAGTCACAGCTTGGACACTTGGCTGTGTTCGTGGGTAATTTCCAGAAGCCTTGTCTGCGTGTGATTTCATGATGATGATCTAATAGTCTCAAATGAGAAAGAAGAGTGTGCCATGACTCATGAAGCTGAGGCTGCGATTTGAAATGTTGTCACTCTTCCCCCATTTGAGTGGTCAAAATTTACAAGTCTTAGCTGGATGTAAGGGAAAGGGAAAGAGAAATGATAAACATATCAAAAATATTTTGCAGAATGTGTGCACACAGTTCACGTGATGAGTAGTTGATGGGAAACTGCAATTTGCATTTTATCAATGGATCAAAAATTCACAAATCTGCTTTCAAACATGGTAAAATTTATATTTTTAGAGTAAAAGTTACTGTACTGCTTACATCAGTAGTTTATTGTTTTTATTAATATATTTATTAATGGTGTTTATTAAATACATAATGCATATATTTATGCCGAGTATAATATCTTACTGTATTAACTATAATTATGACATGGAAATATAAAACTGTCTTTAATATGTTATGTCATCAAGTATTATAAGTTACAACTTACTTATTAAGAACTACAGTGCCCTGGGCTGGGGATTTAGTTCAGTGGTTCCAGAGCCTGTCTTGCAAGCGCAAGGACCAGGGTTCGATCCCTGGTAACTACATACCATACTGGGTGTGGAAATTCACTCCCAGTAGCAACCAGTACCACATACCACAGTGCTGGGCATGGTGGCTCATGCCTGTAATCCCAGCACTCAGGAGACAGAGGCAGAAGGAGTTGGAGGCTGAGCTCAGGGCCAGCCTGAACCACAAAAGTGAGACCCTGTCTCAAACAAAACAAAACAAAACAAAACAAAAAAAAATCAAAAACAAACAAAAAAACAAACAAACAAAAAAAGTTATAGTGCCCTTTTGGGCACTATTTATGTATTTTTTGCTTTCAACTACTAAAAATTTGTATTAGAAGCTCTCCTGTGATCTCAGAAGTGTATCCTCAACTTGTCAATTAGATGTGCAACATTCAGTAAACACTCATTGACTATTGCTAATGAAGTCTATTAATAATTAATAGGAAGATATCCAACATAAATAGTCATGAGTACAGTAGGTAAACAAGCAGAGTGTTTGAAACAAACCAACATATAAATATGTTTTATTTTCCTTAGTATAGATAGATGCTTTATTTTTTTTTCTTTTTGATTTTCTGTCACTATAAATAGATATTCTGTGAAAAACACAGTAGAGTTGAATTTGATGACATTCCACTTTACTGAATTTTGCTTTTCATGCTGCTACAATGTATATATAACCCATATATCTTACACAAAAAAATGATCCTTTTAGAAATTTTTATGGTCTAGCAGAGCAAGCTCTTCTGGCACTCAAACTCTGCAATGTTTCACATGAAGTTCCAAAATGCCTTTTATCTCCACGTACTGCATCAACTAGGCCAAGTGAATGGACTGACACATTTTATAGCAAGCATTACTAGATCAAATGACAAAACTGAATGATAGGAAATAAACTGATGCAATATTACTTATAAAAACATTGAATCCATAATTTCAGTATGAATTCATATTATAGGCAAAAGTCAGGAGGTATGCTCAGAATGGAGTCCATCCTGTAGCCGATCTAAAATTCTGTGTGCAGAAGAACAGAGGGATACTGGAAAGGATGGAGAAGAGGGGGCAAGACAGAGAAGAGACGGAAAAGAGACAAGGAATAATACGATAATTAACTCAATGGATCATGGTACTACCTACTATGCAAAGGATCACTTATTTTCTTTCCAATATACTCATAATTTTTCTAGGCATTTGCTTTCTTCCTAACAAAATTATTAATGTACAGTACAGTAATAAATATATACAGAATTTCCCCAATTCTATATGTGTTGCCACACTAACCTTCCATCTCTCCTTAAATTTTTTGTCTCTTTCATACCTCTTCAGGCTGCTCATATGTGAATATCTGATCAAAGAGATGCTCTATCTCGGTAGAACTTAGTCTGAGTTTTCTTTAAGGTGATATACGTCAAAGTCTAAGAAGGAAAATTTAGTTATTGCTGTTTTCAATTACCACCAGATAATATGATGCCGGGATGAAATTGAGGGTGCAGTAAGCCACACGCCTTGCAGTCACTATCTTCGGGAATAGAATGGCAAAGTAGAACAGGAAAGCAAAAATAAGTTTTGACACTTCCTTGTGTTTCATCAGTTCTTTCTAACTTCTTGCTTAAATTTTCATCAAGCATATTCTTATTGGCTTCATAAATGTTGTATATACCATTGTCAATCTATGCTACATGACTATCAAAACAAAGCTACTCACACCCAACTTTTGTTTAATTTTTCAATGCAGTTGATGGTCACTTTCAAGTATGCATCCTCTGTGATATTTTTTCACTCTTTCACACTGGCTATTTTTCTCTGGAGCTAGATCTTTCTTTCGGTAGCTTTGATTTTCCTGATCACTGGTTTTAAAAGAGTCAGCATTAGTGGCATCCTTACTGGTCACTTCTGTCATTTATTCCTTGTTAAGATACATTATTGTCAGATAATGGGTTAGCCTCTGTCATATTGACATTGGTTCTTTCCATCATCGAATTTCATCACTTACTCACCATGCTCTCAAAATACCTGCATAGAAGAAACAGCTGGAAAGCCCAGCTTGGAAGCAGAAAGTCCTGTGTTGCCAGCCAAGTTTTTTTCTATGGGTGATTAGAGCAAGCAGCGTGCCACAGATGTCTCTGCACACAGCCATCACTTAGAATCATTTTTTTGGTCCTTAACTGAGGGCACCAGAACGCAACAAGATGAACCACCTACAATTTGAGCCACACAATATATAATGTATAGCTGAATGAATACTATTATTGGTATGTAACATAGGTGCCCAAGGCATCTTCTGACCCATAAAAAAGTTTTGCAGTTAGCCTCTGGGTCTTACAATTTCACTAAAAATATGATGTGTTGAAATCTCAAAATTTCAGTGTTTAGAAAATGAGCTTAGAAATCAGTTATTCTATTTCACACCTGAGATGCATAGGTTTGATATAGTTATGAAATGTAGTTAAGTAAAACAAACAAACAAACAAAATGGGTAAATCTTAGAAAAGAAGTTAGAATTTGTGTTTTAATGTAATGATTACTTATATATTTCTAATAGTTCAGACCATTATTTTCCTTCACTGGGGTGCTCAGTAGAGAATTTTATAAATATATGTCTTAAAACAATTGTAAGTTTGTTTGGAAGTACTCATGATAGATATATTTTTACATATTTGGTGGAAATATATATATTCTGTGTATCTATATAAATCGATCTGTTGCATAGAGGCAGAGGATGAAGAGACGGATGGAAGAAAAGGCAGGGAGATAAAAAATGAACTGAATGATATGCACATGAGCCACCTCACCACAAGGAATGTAATTACTGTGTACCAGAAACATGTGCTACAAAAACCCTACAAATTGAAAACTATATATTTTTATGTGTTATTTGAACTGAATAGGTATAAACTTATCATTATTTTAACAATAAAGTCCAAAGATTATTTTTGTCTCCTGTAAATTATGTTAGATTTTATAATCTAGAAATTATTTAAAGTAAATAATAAGATGTGAGTTGTTTACAAGCAAACATTTCACATTTTTATTTGAAGAGCTAAACCACACATGAAATTTGCAGAAAGGGACAAAGATCCTGGAATCAATTTATCCCAATACAGAGCAATCACGGAGCTCTGTGTTGTGTTGCTCAGTTGGAAAACTCCCTGTTGTAAGGCACTAGCTTGTCCCTACATGGAGAAATTATATGTGATTCAAGCACAATCAGAATATCAGCCTGCTTGCTTATAGAAATTAAAAACTGCACTCAAATTTCACTTCGAGTTAAAGTCTGTGATATAACTAAATTTTGAAAAAAACAAATGGAAATTGCTCTACTTACTGGAGTTCTGTATCTACAGCAATCAAGAGGGTGTGTTACTGTCACCAACTTAGACATAACACAGTATGGACCATAATACTGAATCCAGAAATACATCTACTTGTACATGTTCCTTGATTTTCAATGAATTTGCAAAAGCAATTCAAAAGAGAATGTAGATGTTAAAATATGAAAGCAGAGCAACATAGATGCAAAAAATGAATTTTTATCCATACCTTCCACTATCCACAAAAACTTGTTCATAGTGGATTGTGACCATTACTATAGAAAAGAAAGTAAATGAAGTTTTTTTAATAAAATCAGTGATCTTACTTTAATGAAGGATATTTTAATCCAGTGCCAAGAACATAGTTCATTAATACTTAGAAAATTTACAATACTGCATTTTATCAAAATTAATAATCCGTTCTTTGAAATAAATTATTAATAAATAAAGAAAAAAATTTATGTCAAGACTGAGAGTTACTAAATCATATACTTGATAACAAAACTGTATCTAGAATATAAAAGTGAAGCAAGACAAAACAAAGATTCTCTCAGTAATTAATAACTTTGAAAAGTGCAAAGTATTTAACTGAATGAAATTAGATCACATTGCAAAAATATACACTATTATTTCTCACTAAAATTTAAAAAATAAATCAGAGATGATGGTGTATTGCTCTTATCCCAGAATTCTGAGAGGGTGAGATAGGAAGATCTTCAGTCTGATCTTATCCTGGACATTTTAGTGATACAAGAAGATCTGGTCTCAAATTAAAAAGCAGAGAAAAAATATTCTGGAGCTGTATATTAAGGTAAAGGCCTTTGATTCAATCCCAAGTAACAAAAACAAAACAAAATAAAACAAAACAAAAAAGAGGACAATAACAACAAACAAAAAAAAAACCATGAACATCAAACCCTAAATAATATGCTAGCATACACCTAGTGAATTTAATAGAAATAACATCCCCTACAGAATCTTGGTATTGTTTGCCTTCATCATAGCAGTGAGACTTTCTGGATCTCATAGCTTTCACAAGGCGGCTGAGTCTTCCAATTGAACATGTTCAATAATACAAAAAAAAACTATCCCATCATCTTTTATACATCTGATTTGATAGCCACCCACTCTTAATATAGGAGATGATCATGGTCATGTTGTTAAAGGGAAGGTGAGCTAACCAGGTGGGCCTATCGTAGGAACATTTACTGTCTAGTACAAAGGTAAAAGTGCATTCAGTCTGTAAGAAGTTCCTTCTAAATGTCTTATAATTGTAAAAGAAAAGGTATGTCTTTAAACTATGAGGCTTATATCAAGATAGAGGTGCTTGTAAGTGTGTAGGTTTCGACATGCTCAAATCCTCTGTGTATTCACAACACAGTTCACCCAGAAATCTGATAATTGTCATCTGTTCTAATTATGGAAACAGTGAGGAACAGACATATTATCCTGGGGTTATACTCTCATAAGGGATTAAATCCTTGTTCTCCAATATATAACTGATATAAAAAAAAAAACTTGTTCTTATGGAAAATGTGGGCCAACAGACTATCTTAAAGTGTCTTTTTGGTTGCTACATATCACACTAGTTTCTTTTTACAGTGCATATAGTTAAATTATAAGGCAATATATCATGACCTTCTGTTGGGTGTATAATGTTATGTCTCTGTTTGTGGTAAGCATTCAGTAATTTTCATGTCTCTTTCCACATGAATATTTTATACTTTACTTCTCTAAATAATCCCCTTTCTCTTAACACTGTGATTTTTTTGAGTGACTTCCATGTCACAGTCATGGAACATAATATGAACATCTCCTACTAACCTGTAGTATGGAGATCACTGACCAGAAAATTATTTCACACAACAGTGACAAATATCTTAGAAGTTCTCTTCAAAATGAGAAATGCAGCCAGGCCTGGTAGCACCTGCCTGTATTGCCAGAACTCAAGAAGTTGAATTTCTTGCGAGTCTGAGCCCAGCCTGGGACACATAATGAGTTCAAAATGAGCCCGCACTACAAGGTGAGACTTTATCTAAAAACATATTGACAAAAAGTGAAATCTAGCAAATATGACTGTTTTTGTTTTGTAAAGTTGGCATTTTTGCAAGATGCAAACAAAAACTAATGCTTTAACTTTGTATGCTAAACATACTAGCAATTTCTACATATGGCTATGGAAATTAAAGTGTTCCATTTCTGGTTAATATGGACTAAAAATAAGCTAGTTATTTGATAATTTTGTGAGGTTGATATAATTATTTAAATATAAAGATGCAATATGCAAATCCAAAATGAAATACTAGAATAAAAAATAATGCTTGAAAAGTTAATGTAATAAACTTAGTGTAAAAATCATATACTGAAATATTCCTAGATTATTTTTCTATGTTTTGGAAGTGTGGTAAGAAGAAAGGAAGAAATAAAGATTATATTTTTTCATTGAACCTGAGGAAAAGAAAGGCAATTTTCCTGCCTTTTTAAGTTATTAAAAACTATATTTTTTCATTAAAAAGTTTGTATCCTTTATACATATCAAAAGATCCTTATATACTTTCACTTATGCAAAGTTTTGGACAAAATATATCTATTTACCATAACATTTACCATTATAGGTGGAAAAATCAATGTGAAACCAAATTTTTTTCCTAAGATATTTTTCCTGTCATTGTTTTCTCAATGTCTCAAGACACCATTGTTTCTCAATGTCTCAAGAGCACCATAAAATTAATTCCCTTTTAGACCTATAATTTCTCATAAAATTTCTTATAGAGATTGATTCAGACACAAGCAGCAGTAGAGTTGACAGTGGAATACTAGCTTCACATGTAGAAGTTCTTATACTTCACTGTCCCATTGAAAAATAATACAGGTAGATTCCATATTTGTTTTTATAAACTTCTCCCCAGTTGTATATCTTACCTATCTTATACAATATCATAGCTAACATTTTTCAGACTTTTACAATCCACTGAGGTTTCATAGTTTTCAAGTTTTATATACACATTTTATACATGTATGGGTACATACTTCTATGCATTTAAATGTGTCTCAAATCCTGTGACTACATTCTAATATTTTCTGTCCCTTTTTATCCTTGTCTCCTAAATCTGTAACTTGGAGATCATTAGTTCAGCATCTCCCTCAAATATATATATAAAAAAAAGTGAAATTGGAACTAGTGATACTACTGTTAGAAAACACGGGTGTAATAAACATTGATATGTATGTACAAAAACACTGCAGTGTTATGCTCATTTGCTAATGGAAAAGGCCAACATTTGTAAAAATGATATGAGAACAGGTAAAAATATTATTACTAAGTACAAAATATGAGCCTGTAAAGAACAAATTCCATCATGATCAAGTGAGAAAAGTGAATGTAAAATTCATGAAATGTATTACTGAATAAATGTGATTAAAATCTAGACATAATTTCATATATAATGATGTGGATGACATTTAAATGTCCATGATCCTTTTTATTAACACACTAGTTTGATTTACAAGGTGACATGAACCTCTTCAGTTTTATATACACCAGTATTTACATAATTCTCATGTTTCTTTGAGGCTTTATCTTGAATTCTTGATCATTTTATGTAATACAAGTTTTGAACAAACACACAGAATCTCACAATGAATGAGCTCCAGGTCATCCCTGCCCTGTTTATAGGAAGTGTTTCTGATTCCTGATGAACATTGTATTCCTGTGAATTCACAATGCATGAAGTGTAGTGAGATTTAAAGCAAAGCCAAAGTAAAGCTCTTATGACAGCTTATCTCATGCTCACTCTGAATCTTCCTGAAAAGATGATGTGTTGGCCTTATGGACTTCCATGCTCACTGCACCCACCATGCTGACTAAATGAGCAGAGATCTAGTGGCACCACCAAGCTGCTTTTTTCATGTGAATGATTTTGTACTGACTATGCAGTTATCACAATCACAGCACAGACCTAGAGAAAAAAAGAAAACCTGGAGATCCTTTACAGTCATCATGGCTATCAGTAGTCCAAAATCTTGCGGTAGTTAGTACTACGTATAAGATCAAGAAAGCAAAATAAGATCTGTGCACTGTTCCAGTTTGCTAAAATATATACACCCATATGAGCTACAGGGTATGAATTTATGATTCCCCAAAGGAGTTAAATGATCTTATGTTTACATTTAAATCTGGCATCAGAAAAATGAACTGTTATTGGAATATTGTAAAAAAAAAAATGGAAAACTTCAAGCTGTAAAGAGCACCAAGAAAGAAAGAAAGAAAAAAAGACAATATTACATGTAACAACAAAAAGCAGTGATTTCTATCAATTCAAGAAAAATCAAGAGTATCTGCCATCATTCCTTTTCCAGAAATTATAGTGGAGTTCAAATCCAGTAAAACAAAATGAGAAAAATGACAAACTTTAATGTAGATGAGGAAGAATATGCTACTAGAGATGACAGCATGTAACTGGAGTCTCATCTCCTCCACAGGTTGAGACACAAGATCGCTTGAACCTGAGAATTCCAGACCAGTTAGGACAACAGAGTTAAAACTTGTCTCATAAGAAAAGAGAAGTGGATCAAAATGTAACAATCATTTAAGTAGATAATTCTGAAGAAGTTACAAGTAATCTGTAAAAGTGAGCTTAAGTTTCCATGGAAACAAAGTTATTAGAGAATTGTTGTATATGTTTATAAATTGCAAACAAAGAAGGGAAAATATAGTTAAAACATGCTTGAGGTTATTATAAATATATTTCAATAGCTAAATATAAATCATGTAGGAATTTATGGAACAAAATATGTGTAAAGTCTGTGCAATGAGAACTACAGAACATTCCTATGAAAAACTAAGTAAATAGAGATATAGACTATGTTCACATGCGAGGTGAAAATATTTTTTTAAAAATATACATGGACCCCAAGGTTTTTCTAAATTCAATATAATCTCACCAAAATCCAAGGATTTTTAATGATAGAAATCAATGTATAATTTATATAAGAAAATGCCTTAACCTGCACCAAAATCATTTCAAAATGAAGAACATAGTTGGCCTATTTACATTTTATAATTTCAAAACTTAATACAAATATTCAGTGTTCAAGAATATGTGACAATGGAATTGAATTAGACATACATCTAAATGAACAAAGTAGAGAGTTTAAAGTCAGGGCATGTACAGATGGTCAGATAAACTTTTCAAATATACTAAATTATTTTATTATAAGTGAGCATTTTTCTTTAAAAATTTGGGTATTTATATGAAATCTTTATTTATTCACACCACATAAAATAATTTTGAATGGATCAGAGAATTCCAAGTTAGGGCTAAAATTATAAATTCCTTTGAAGAAATCCTGGGGAAAAATCCAAGTGGCATTTGGCAAAGATTCTTCTTTTTTATGCAACATAAAAGCACAAGCAGCAATACAAAAAATGTGTAACTTTGATTTCATTAAAATTAAAACTTTCACTCATTAAAATACATTGAGAGATGAAAAAGCAATTTACAGCAATCTATTGGAAGAAAATATTTGAAAACCAAATATATAATGTAAATTATAACAACTAAATGATGAAAACATTATTTAAATTATAAAACTATATTTCCTTGAAGTTTAATTTATGTTTATGTGTCTATGTATTTGTAGCAAATGAGTACACAAAAATCTGTCAATGTTAATAATTAAGAAAATATACATTAAATCTATGACACAGAATTACACAAATACTGGAGAGGCTAAATTTCAAATAACTGATTGTATAATATAGTGATATAAATACTGAAGAATAAAATTCTCATATACTGTAATCAAGAATACACCTGAATGTCAATAGCAGATATTTTCATAACATTAAAAAAAAAGACACTTTTGTTTGCCAAATGGAACTGAATGAACAATTTTGGCATATCCCCAAGGAAAATTGCATTCTCATCTAAATTTAATTCAACCTGTGTCGACAGAGAGATATCAAATTAATCTAAATATGGACAACATGAAGTAGAACAAGCACCAGAAATTCAGTTGCATTTATTCCGTTTATATGACTTACTGAAAAGACAACATTATCCTGAAAGTGGATGTGTCTGTAGTTTGCACGATTCCAACTTTAAGGAAAGTGCTAATGACAAAGTAAGAAGAGTAGATTTAGAGGACAATATAAACACAAAACTATAGTAGAAAGAAAGTTTATGTTATTATACCAAACTGTCAAAGTTGTACATTTCAAATTAATACACTGACTGTCAAGAAGAAATTTTTTGTTTTGTTTTGTTTTTGTTTTTTGTTTTTTTGTTTTTGGAGACAGGGTCTCGCTTTGCGGTTCAGGCTGGCCCTGAGCTCAGCCTCAAACTCACATCACAATCCTCCTGCCTCTGCCTCCCGAGTGCTGGGATTACAGGCGTGATCCACCACGCCCGGCACTGTGGTATGTGGTACTGGTTGCTGCTGGGTGTGGGTCTCCACACCCAGTATTGTTATGTAGTTACCGGGGAATCGAACCCGGGTCCTTGCTCTTGTGAGACAGGCGCCAGAAACACTGAGCTAACTTCCCAGAACAAGAAGAAATTTTTAAAAGCTATAAAATATGTTAGCCTTTGTCACCGGAAATCTAGTGTGGCAAGGTTGACACTTCAGACCAAGATGTCCTCTTTCCTTTGAAATGTCTTTGTGCATTCGTACATGCCTAGCAAACACTCTGCCACTGAAGCAAAGGATCAGCCCACCTAACATAATGTATTTAAAATACATATGTATTTCACAGGGAATCTTGATTTCTTTTTTTGAAATTTTATTTTAATTAATACACACTTAGATATAAATAATTTTAAAGTAGAAGATTGTCCTCTTTGGAGATTCAGAAATGTATTAAAATTACTTCTAACATATGAAATATGTGAAAATATATGCATCATGCTGGATTTTGCATCTCATCATAGTTTTAGTTGCTAATTGTGTTATGACTGATCTACATTTTTCATCACACTAAGAAGATATTTTGATATTTTTGTGTGTTAATGGTTTCTGGATAGTATTTCATTTTTTCTACTATTGATGATTTCTTAACAATGCTTTAAAACCATTGTATATTAGGAATTAAAACTCATGTTTGGCAAAAGTTTCTCAGGCATTATCTAAAAGTTTGTCATTTATATTTATGAATTATGGAGGCATATTTACTAAAATTATTTCATGGCACTTTAGTATTAGGCCATATTTAAAAAGCTCTTCTGGCAGGATTATTTTAAAATAAACATCTAATATTCCTTTGCAATAAATCTGAGGTTTTCTTTTTGACATATAATATTTTTGTCCTACAGGACTGTCTTTATTGATGCTAGGAGTACAAAGGTTTTTGTTGTTGTTCTTTTTTGTTATTGTTGTTTTTGAAACAGTCTCACTTTGTATCTCAGGCTGGCCCTGAGCTCCGCCATGAACTCATAGCAAACCTCCTGCCTCTGCCTCCTGAGTAGTGGGAGATCACAGGCATGAGCCTCCATGCCCAGCATGGTTATATGTGGTTATCCGGAATCAAACCCGGGCCCTGGTGTTTGCAAGGCAGGCTATGGAGCCACTGAGCTAAATCCCCAGCCCCATTAGTTTTTAATTAATATTAAAGGGTCAGCAGTAATCCAAGCACAATTTATTGAATGATTTCAAGCAATGATTTGAAAATTCTTCTGTCACAGAACAAATTTGCTAGATGAGTTAAGGCAATTTTTTGAATTTCTAGTCTATTTCATTGCCCATAAATTTAGACAGATTAGAGTGTACTATATGTCTAATGTTTGAGACTGGAAAAGCAGTTTTATATTTGGCATATTAGTCACAACTCACTTCACTTCCTTTACAAGCTTTTCTTAAATTTATTTCTCTGGATAAATTTTATGAAGAGAATGTCAATCATCTACCACATTATTTATGCTATTCATTTTGTATTAATAAGAAAACAAAGGCATTTGCTTATATTTGTATAAGAAAGCTGATTCATTAAATTTTTTCATGGAAATATAACTGCTAATTCCAAATTAAAGAATTTTTAAATCTAGTAAATTGAGAAAATTATAAAATGGGATATAAAAATTAACATTAGATTAACAGCAGATAATCTTAATTTTACTTTTAATATTTATTTTATTAAAACACTCTGAATGTGTTATATTATGGGCATAGACTTTTTGTAAAATATATAATATATACAGGCCCAGGGACTGAGTTTAGCAGCAGGTGGCTCGCGAAGCGGTGACGGCAGCACCGAGTCTGCGTCACTGAATCTGTGCCTGGTTGGAGCTTACTGGCCTCCAGGCCCATGCCAGAAGAGCGCCCAGGGACTGAGGTTAGCAGCGGGCGGCTCAGGAAATGGTGACTGTGCCACTGAATCTGCACCGGGTTGGGAGCTTACTGGCCTCTAGGCCCATGCTGGAAGAGTGCCCAGGGACTGAGTTTAGCAGTGGGCGGCTTGGGAAGCGGTGACTGCAGCACCGAGTCTGCGTCACTGAATCTGCGACAAGTTTGGAGTTTACTTGTCTCCAGGCCCACACCAGAAGAGCGCCCAGGGACTGAGTTTGACAGTGGGCGGCTCAGGAAATGGCGACTGCGGAACCAAGTCTGCGTCACTGAATCTGTGCCGGGGTTGGAGCTTACTAGCCTCCAGGTCCATGCTGGAAAAGCACCCAGGGACTGAGGTTAGCAGCGGGCGGCTCAAGAAACAGCGACTGTGCCACTGAATCTGCACCGGGTTTGGAGCTTACTGGCCTTCAGGCCCACACTGGAAGAGCGCCCAGGGACTGAGTTTACCAGCGGGCGGCTCGGGAAATGGTGACTGTGGCACCGAGTCTGTGTCACCAAATTTGTGCCAGGGCCTCCAGGCATATGCCGGAAGAGCGCCCAGGGACTGAGTTTGGCAGCGGGCAGCTCGGGAAACGGTGACTGCGGCACCGAGTCTGTGTCACTGAATCTACACCGGGTTTGGAGATTACGTGTCTCCAGGCTCACACCAGAAGAGCGCCCAGGGACTGAGTTTAGCAGCAGGCGGCTCAGAAAGCGGTGACTGTGGCACCGAGTCTGTATCACCGAATCTGCACCGGGGTTAGAGCTTACTGGCCTCCAGGCCTATGCTGGAAGAGCGCCCAGGGACTGAGGTTAGCAGGTCAGATATGATTTTCTCCACAGTAACTGCAGAATCACATCCAGACAGCTTGTATTGGTGAGTATGTGTGCCTGTTGGAACAACAGCCCCTAACATTGCAACTACACAGGGCCTACAGCCTACTGGCCTCTAGGCCAAATGCAAAAGTGAGCCCAGAGACTCTATATTGCTGAGCAGGTGGGCCCATTGCAACCTCAGACAGTGCCATTGTAGCAGTTCAGGAGCCACATTCTCCCTGCCTCTAAAGCAGACAGGAGAAGATGTTCTGACTGTATTGATTGAGTGCTTCATATGGTGTGCTAGAACTAGGGGTTTTTCTTTAGGTCCCAATACAGACAGCAAAGAGCAACCCATGAAACATTGTTATTTTAAGGTTCCTAACTATTAAGAGGAAAGTAACTTGCAACAAACAGCGCTAGAAAACAGGGCAGGTCAGAGATGAGGAAACACTCAAAATCTCAGACACAAAGATCCTCACCTCCAACTAACACAGGGGGAAGGGAAATAGAGAATAGTGAAGCCCAGTCTCCAGGGCCCTTGGAAATAGTAACCAAAGCATATCTAGTAAAATGGAAATCAGAACTGATCTCTGAGATGAAAGCAGAGATATTGGACACTGTCAACATGATGATTAATAAAGCAAAAGAGGAAATCATGGAGTTGATAGAATGCAAGATAGCAAAAGCACTGGAACCTTTTAAACACCTGCAAGCAGAAGTCCAGGAAATTAAGAAAGAAAATAAAAGCTTGCACAATAGAATGAATATGGCGGAAGACCGAATTTCAGACCTAGAAGACAGGATCTCAACCAATGAACTGGAAAGGCATAATCTATGGAAAAAAGCAGGTGATAATGAAAAGTTAATCCAACAGCTCCTAGATGATTCAAAGAAGAATAACATAAGATTGATTGGAGTCACTGAGGAAGCAGGAGACAATGCTAAAGACATCAAAAAGCTATTCACACAGATAATGGCGGAAAACTTCACAGAAAAAGGTAAAGAACTGGACATACAAATATATGAAGCATACAGAATGCCACATGCCTGTGACATGAAAAAATCTACACCTAGGCATATCATCATAAAAGTCCCAGGTATTCAAAAAAGAATAAAATACTGAAAGCAGCCAGAGAAAAGAAAACAGTTACATTCCAAGGGAAGCCTGTCAGGATCACAGCAGACTTCTCAACTCAAACACTCAATGCAAGAAGAGCCTGGAGTGAAGTCTTGCAAGTCCTAAAGGAAAACAACTTCCAACCCAGACTCATGTATCCTACAAAATTATCCTTCAAAATTGATGGGGAAATAAGATACTTTCATGACAAAGAACACCTGAAAAACTTCACAAATACAAAACCCGTGCTCCAAAACATTTTAAAGAATATCTTGGAGAACAGTAAGTAAAGTTACAAATCTATGAGACCTAACTGAGTCAACCCATGGGACCAAACAAGAAACTGATAGGGAAAGGGCAAAAGTACAATAACACAGTCAAGAACAGGAAAACATGGCAGCATTAAATTTACCTATATCAGTCATAACGATTAATGTCAATGGACTCAACGCGCCAATTAAGAGATGCAGACGGGCAGAGTGGATCAAAAAACAAGATCCTACAATCTGCTGTATACAAGAAACACACCTAATTCAGAAAGAAACCCATGGACTAAAAGTAAAAGGATGGAAAACAATACTCCATGCGACTGGAAAAAGCAAGAAAGCAGGAGTGGCGATTTTATTTGCAGACAAAATAGACTTCAAGCCAAAGCTGATAAAGAGAGATAAAGATGGACACTATCTTTTAGTTCAGGGAAAAATCCAAGAGACAGAAATCACAATCTTAAATATCTATGCTCCAAATTCTAATGCACCCAACTATATAAAACAAATATTAACGGACTTGAAAAACC
>PVIR01013573.1:0-42091 GCA_004026965.1 Petromus typicus
CTCCTCCTCCATCTTTTTTCCTGTTTCCTCCCTCTGGCCACATTTGCTGTTTGTCTTGTCTTGTTCTCTGCAGCACTGTTACTCTTTAGTGCCCTTCATGTCTTTATTCAAGAGCTGTCTTATGACAAAAGTTCTGAAGCCACCCTTTCTATCATAAGGCAGCAACTTAGTTAACTTCTTCTTTTGCCAGGAGGTATCTTTTTCCATAGCTTCTGTCCTCATATTTCTTTACCTGCATTGATTCACTTATATGTCTGACTGTCCCTTCTGAGCAAAATGCAAATCCTGTCCAGCAAAAAGCCATGTTTTATTAATTATCAGTCCACAATAATTAGAGTAATGCTTGGCAAGCCACGGACACTAAATATTTTCCCAATGAATGATTGAGACCTGTTGTTTCTTTTCTTAATTCTAGATGGAGAAATGGAGTCATTGTTTCTTCTTGACTTACTATATCCTACTGAGAAAGAGCTCATCTGTCATTTGCAAGAGCGATGTTCACGTATGTGCAGCACTTGGAGTGTTACTTGTTTTAAATTATTGTTTGTGGGGTCGGGCGTTAGCTCAGTGGTTCAGGCGCCTGTCTTGCAAGCGCAAGGGCCCGGGTTCGACTCCCCAGCAACCACATACAACACTGGGTGTGGAGACTCACGCCCAGCAGCAACCAGTACCACATATCACAGTGCCAGGCGTGGTGGCTCACACCTGTAATCCCAGCACTCGGGAGGCAGAGGCAGGAGGATTGCTGTGATGTTAGTCTGAGGCTGAGCTCAGGGCCAGCCTGAACTACAAAGCGAAACCCTGTCTCAAAAAACAAACAAAAACAAACAAACAAACAAAAAAATTATTGTTTTTGTGAGAGTTTCTGGTATTGATGGACAAATTGACTATACATTAAACTTATAAAAATTATACACACTTTGGGCTGGGGATTTAGCTCACTGGTTCCAGCACCTGTCTTGCAAGTGCAAGGGCCCGGGTTCAATCCCTGGTAACCACATACAACAATACTGGATACAGAGACTCCCACCAGCAATCAGAAGCACATACGCAGTGCCGGGCGTGGTGGCTCACACCTGTACTCCCAGCACCTGGGAGGCAGAGGCTGGAGGATTGCTGTGAGCCTGAGGCTGAGCTCAGGGCCAGCCTGAACTACAAAGCGAGACCCTGTCTCAAAAAAATTAAAAAAAATATTTATACACACTCTGACCCAGTATCTTCAATTCCTAGTAATGTCTGTAGAAACAAAAAGCAGAAGGAACTGTGCCCAAGGGTTTTTCACTCCACTTTGTTTGCAGTGATTAAATGATTAAAGACATAACAGAATTACCACACATGTAACTAGTAGTTTAAAATAAAAGAGAAATGCACCTACAATTTTAGAGAAATAATTGTCTTTAAACATATATAGTATCATTGTTTGCCTAACCCAAACATATTTCTTTTCTCTTCTCATTGCCTTTTTTATTCTTTTTCAATGTTTTCTTTTTCTGTATCCGAATTTGTACTCCTAAGCTAGTTTTATAGTGCACTAAAACAATATATTTCATGTACTGTATTTGTTAAAAAGATTTTAGTGTTTTTTTGTCTTAAATTCCAAGGTTAGAATGTACTATTTTACATTTCTCTGTCTACAATAAAGAAAAAAAAATTACAATAATTACAAAATCCTTTGTAATTTATTTGTGTGCAAAGCCAGTTTCTTCTTTGGCCATCAATTAATAAGGCAGAAGGTAATGACTAAGTTCTATTTATTATTCAGGAAAATACATTAAATAATAGACAGTATTCATAGCAGAGGCTGGAACATTTTGAACTCATAACCACACTGTCTGAGTTTCTATTTTCCAAGTGCTGCCCCACTCTTCCCCTGGTCCCATCTTCCATGTAGGGTTCAGGGGGCGCCCTGGTCCCCTGCCTGGCTCAGCATCTCAGGGTGCGATGCTTCTTGGGGAGGGGGAGGTGAGGGCTCAGGGGTCCCGGAGGATGACAGCTGTCCTTTGCTTTGAGGGGTAGCATGGTCTATTTTACCAACAACTATTTACCGCGCACCTTCTATGTATCTTTTAATGGTTTAAGTACTAGAGAAGAAAAAAAAAATGCCTAGCTCTTTCTACTGAAGAGAATGGGGAATACGCTAAGTAATAGTAGTATTTATTATTCAGGACAGTATATGCTATGGGAAAATATAGTGGGGATGGACAGCATAGGGTGTTCATGAAAGAGTGTAAGATCCAGCTGGGTGCGGGCGTGCACATCTGTGATCTCAGCCCTCTGGGAGGCTGAGGCAGGAAGACTGCAAATTAAAACCCAGTTAGATAAATTCGTGTTTTAGTGAGACTTTGTGTCAAAATTTAAAAAAATGTTTGGGGAGGTGGCTGCATGTGAAGGGTCTGCGTTCAATCCCGATACTGGTGTCAAGGTGGGGGGAGAGTGGAAGCTATCAGGAGAAGTAAATGAGGCACAGCGTGCTCCATCCTCTGGGAAGATGGAGTCCAGCAATCTCAAAGCCCTCTCCCTCACATTCTAGAACCTGCTCACCCTGCCACATCTGCTGGTGCGGAAGGCTGGTAAGCACAGTCAGGAGCGGGACTGTGAGCTCAGCTGAAACTCCGCTGCTGCGAGAGGAGAAGAGAACAGATACTGAGGTGACCATTCACAGCTGCTGCTGTTGATAAGTATTCACAGAGCAGGGGAAAACACAGGAAAACAAAAGAAAACATGTGGGCTAACTTACTATTGGTTTCAAAGAGGATACCTTAAAGAGCAAAGTAAAAGTCTATTTTTTTCACTTTCCAAGCCCCTTGCAGAGTCTGAGAAACACCATTTATTAATAATATGACTGCGTCCCTGCCGCGTTTCCATCTTGCCTTCCATTGTTTGCATCAGAATATTTCCCTTTCTTCCCTGAGAAGCTTTGTAGTCCAAGGAGTGTTAATGCAAGGTGCAAAGTGAATTCTATGAAACTGAGTCTTCAAATATCATTCACACTCAGAGCCTCTTTAATTCTTAAGGATAACTACATTTATCCCACCTGCTTTCCAGAAGTATTGATTAGGAAGCTCAGGACAGCGGTGGAGGCTGGGCACTGGCTCCTCCTTCCTCTTCTTCTTCCTCGTTGGCCGCATCGTTTTTGCCTCTTTTGTCTTCATTTCTCTTTTTGTTTCCCCTACTGGGTGTGTGTTGTGAGGATGGGGCTGTCTTGGAACTTTTACATTGAATTATATTCATGTTCACATTGAATTACCCTTTTCATTTTTAAAGTTTGAGGTCAGATGTTGTCTCTAAGTTGCTCTATCCTAGCGTGAGCTTGTACTCTTCCTGCCTCTCCAGTCTCTGGAGTGCTAGGAATACAGGTATGTGCTACTACACCAGGTTAAATTGTTTTTAATTCCTATTTTTGTCATTAACTCAATTGCTTTTTTTAAAAAAGAATGATTTTCATTTTTACATTATATTTTCTTTGTTCATTGAAAGTCAATAATATGTAGATGATATATAATATCTAAATGGATACATACATATCTTTTTAATATATAAAACCATAGAATAGAAATTATATTTAGAAAATTTAAAGTTTATATAAGATTAAGTTATTAGTATTGGATTATGTATTAAAATGTAATGAGCTTCTCGATAGTATAAATTCATATGTTATTATATTGTCACCCCCCCTTTCTGAAAAAGACAGCCACGTTTGCATTTGTGTGGGAAAGATGGTCCCCATTGTGTTGGCCATGCAATGCTGAGCTCAAAAACAAAAGCACAGCTTCACCAAACATTTGTCTTTGTGAGTCACTCCTGGAGTTTGGTACATTTTTCATTTTTATCACAGTCACAGCTGGATTTCACTTTTCTTAACTAGCAGTTTCAGCATATGATAAAATGGAGTTATTATAATCCAACATATCTGTGATGAGATTTCTGCAAAATAGAGAACAAAGTATCCCAAAGACAGACATTTAAAAATCAAATGATATCCCCGAAGTACAAATCTATTTCTAAAAATTAGAGCACAATTTGTAACAGCCTTCGGTCCCATAGGTATAGGGACATGAGTGCTGACATGCACTTTAGTTCAATTGTGTCCCACGAAGTGTATCGTGAGCAAGGTGGCTCATCACGTAGGAAACTGATTGCATGAAGTTCCTAACAGCAAGTTCAAGGCATTGGCAGAGTGTCTGCTGAGGGACAGCTTCCAGGCTCACTGGCAGGTACCTCTGTGCTGCGACAGGAAAAGGAAGCTCCCTGAAGTCTTTTTCTGTATGAGACGCTAATATCCTTTCTGTGGGCTCCACTATCAGGAATGAGCCCCACCTCCAAGTATCATCAGGCCAAAGGTTACATTTCCATGTACGAATTCTGTGGGAAACACGTCCAATCTCTGGCATGAAGGGTGCTGGGAAAGTTTTCTTTGTAAATGTCGCAGTTTTAATTTTCCCAGGTATCTAGAAATGTTCTTTCCACTCCGTTAACTTGTTAAGTTAATTACATCTATTCCACAAGCTACTGAAATAAATGCTAATTTTTACTTTTATTACTGCAATTAATTTATTATTGAATTTTTAACATAATTATAATCTTTCTATCACTTCAATTCTTTTTGTTGGTTACCTTCTCTTCAAATTTAAAAGTCTACATTTCTTATAAAATCTGACATTTTTGACACTCTAAGAGGTTTTGCATGCAAATGAAGGAATAATAGAAGTTTAAAATTGTACTTGTTAAATTAACCTATTTTAATTCTAATATCCAGTCACTTTACTGTTATTAGTTTTATCTGTCATGGAAATATTTTTAAAAATCTTCACTCCAAGCATGGGAGGACTCTGTTATAAATAATGTCTTCTTTCCCCATTGTGTTGGCCATGCAATGCTGAGCTCGAAAACAAAAGCACGGCTTCACCAAACACTTGTCTTTGTGAGCCACTCCTGGAGTCTGGTACATTTTTTGTTTTGCCTTATTTATTTTGATAAGAACACAGCATAAGATCTGTTTTCTTAACAAATTATTAATAAATAGTTACCTATGGTGCAATGTTGTACAAGTATTTATCTCACCTCATTGAAATGATATACAAGTTTATTAGCAACTTCTCATTTTCCCCAGGCCCCAGTAATCACCAATCTATTTATGAGTTGAGTTATTTTAAATATTTGTATAGGCAAAATCATGCAGCCTCCTGTAATTGGATTATTTTACTTAACATGATATTGTCAAGGTCTATCCATCTTTTCACACTTTGCAGAATTTCCTTGTCTTTCAGTGAATTAGTCAATTGTACATATATAGCACTACGTTTTTTTAATCCATTCTTTTGTTAATGGGTATTTAGGTTGTTTCCACATTTTGACTATTGTGAAGACTGCTGTAATGAATTTGGGAGTGACCTCAATTTCAGTTTTTAGAATAAATACCCAGGATAAGATGGCTAGATCATATGATAATTCTGCTTTTTAATTTTTTAACTTCTATGCTTCTTTCCATAGTAGCTGCATCATTTTATATCCCACCAACAGAGTACAGGGTTACGATTTCATCACCTCCTTGTCAACCCTTGTATTTTGTGTTATTTACTATAACCATCTTGTCAAATGGGAGGTTGGAGAGTCATTGTGGTTTTGATTTGTACTTCCCTGGATATTAGTGGTGCTGAGAATTTTTCTTATGATTGTCCATTTGTATGTCTTCTACAGGGAAATGTCTGTTCAAGTTCTTAGCCAAGTTTTAAATCCAATGATCAGATTGTATTTAGCTGTAGGAGTTCTCTATATATCTTAGAAATTAGCCTGTTACCAGGTACCTGGCTTGCAATACTTTCTCTGTTCCATTTGTTGCCCTTCCATTCTGCCAACTGTTTTTCCTACTCTACAGAAGCTTTTCACTGTGATGCACTCCCACTGGTCTAATTTTGTTGGTGTTGTTTGCGCCTTTGAGTCATATCCATGAACTCATTACCATAGCCAATGTCATGAACTTTTCTCTATGTTCTGATTTTTAGAGATATGGTTAAGTATTTGATCCATTTTAATTTAATTTTTCAATAGTAAAAATTGAGTCCAGTTTTATTCTTCTGCATAATATTCAGATTTCTTAATTTTATTGTCAAAGAGATGATAGCCTTCACCCCTTGTGTATTCTTGGGATTCGTAATTGATCAAATATGTGTGAATTTATTTTTTGGTGATTTTGATTCATTAGTTAACAGGTCAGTGTTCATACCAATACCATGTGATTCTAGTACAACCTATCTCTTTTTCCTGTTTTGCCTTGGCTTATTTAATCTCTCTCCTCTGCTTCCCCATCCTTTCTCATTTCTTTCCTCCTTCTGTATTTTATTTTAATTGATTTTTCTGATACATGTTGTACATATGTTATGATTACATTCAACATTAAGTGTGTGTCCCAGTACTTGACACACCTTGATACCCATTTTTTCCCATTCTTCTGTTCTCCCTACAACTCCCCAACCCCAGTATACATAAACTTTGTTTCCTTTTTTTAACCATCAAATTTCTTTCTTTCCCATCTTTACTTTCCCCCATTTGCCCTTTCCCTTTTGAACATTTTCTTCCTATTTCATAATACCTAGCCTACCTTTTAGAACTCATTTACACCTTCAGTTTCTCATACTAGAGAAATGATAACAGTATTCACACATCTGTGTCCTATTTATTCCATTTATAAATATGTCCTCAAAGTACATCCATTTGAGTATAAATGACTCAAATTTATCATTCATCATGGCAGAGTAATACTCCTTTTTATATTAAAAAAACCCCCCACATCTTCATTATCCAGTCTCCCGTTGATGGACATTTGGGCTCTAAATTGTTTAAAAATGTAAAAACATTACTATCCTTTGGACTATATAAAAACAAGCTGTTTGGGGCCTATGGCATTTATTTGCGAACACCTACTGTGGAACATCGGTGTGAAATTGGGGGCCATAACCTCAATGAGGATGGACAGGATGGAGGAGGTCTGAGAACAGAGTTATTTACATCTAGTGTGCAAATAAATTTCTCAGGACTAAGGAAAAAGTCTCTTTGTATTGTTAATTCATCAAATGTGTGTTTGCACAAATAAAATCAGTGAAAGAAAAAGTCGAGACATCTTCTAAGGGCTAAATAAGGTAATACCAGGTCATTGACAGTGTTAGTGAATAAACACAAAACAAAATAACTATTTAGGAATAAAATCTCAGTGATCAGACACACTCTGTCTGGCCTATCCTCATTGAATTTATAGCCCCTAGTTTCACACCAGCGTTTCACAGCAAGTATCTGCAAATAAATGCCACAAACCCCAAACAGCTTTTTTTAAAAAAATATATATATATACAGTCCACAAGTTAATAATGTTTTTACATTTTTAAGTAATTAAAAAATCAAAAGCTGCATAATACTTTGTGATAGTGAAAATGATGTAGCATCTATATTCTAGTGTTCATAAATCAAATTTCACTGGAGATGGCCACATTTATACATGCACTATCTTGAATTGCTTTCCCCCTAATGTAGTAGAGATGAATAGTTCCAACACTGGCCACACGACCAAGCCTGCATGTTAGTTTCTGAGCCTCTACCAATGACATTTGCCATCCTCTGATGTAGGCCCTTTTCTTAGCAAACGTAAGTAACTCAGAGTACTGTATCGGAATGCTGGGGGCTGATGATTACTACTGACCGTAAGAAACTCACTCACTGGAAACTAGAGTTAACTGTAGAACTTTTGTTCTGTCTGAAGACTCATATTAAAACAAGCAAGGAAAAATAGCATGTCACATGTGTGGGATTTGAGATTTGGGAATGTTCAGGGGGAATCCTTAGCTTGCCACCGTCAGCTGGAATCTCCTCCCGGATTTTCTTTTATAAGGTCTGTGACCCACATTGAGGGCCTGAAGGGAATTCCAGGAAGCTACATAAAGCTTCCAGGAAGCTCTTCCTTAACTCCAGTACTTTGGTACAAACAGATCTTCGGTTGTGAAATACACTTTTTCACTTTCTTTTCCTTATTTCTCCAGTTTCTTTTTTTCTAAATTGTCAATTTTTTTCTTTAATTGTTGCAAAAAGATTCTTTACATTGCTTTCCATGAAAATTTGGAAATTTACAGCTTTTAATTATTCATTATTAATCATAATTATGGATTAATACACATTATTTGAGTGAGGGAAACTATAGACATTCCTGCTGGAAAAGTGCCTAAACTTTCATCTGAAGTATCTTGTGGGCTTTATGAATGATGTAGTCTGATGACCAAGCAAGGTGGACTTTTTTTTTAGGTTGATGTAAGTTTGCCTGCATATTCTTGGGAAAGAGACTAATTTTTATGGAAGCAACAGGAAATAACTGGTAGCCAAAAATGCTTTTAGTGAGCAGGAAACTACATGTATACTAGGAATTGAACTGTTGAACTCAGCCTTTTGCACTGAGTTACCTCCCAGCCCTTATGTACTTTTTACTTTGAGAGAGCTTCTTGCCAAGTTTGTAATTTGCCCAGATTGGGCTTGAATTTGTAATCCTTCTACCTCAGCCTCTCAGAGTGCTGGGATTACAGACATGATACATCATAGCCAGCTTGATTTTAAGACACTATCACTTTTAGGAAACTATTTGCAAAGCCAGCAGTTCAGCAAGAATAATTCAGATTAGCTAGATTTTGTGTAAGGGAAATTTTGCTGAATGTAATCAGGTATGAGAAATTAATATAAAAATTAATATAAAGTTATTATAGTAAAATGTCTTCATTTTCCTTTGAACCAATCATAAAACTGCTTTCACACAATAAAAATGGTAATGTCTGTGTCTATGATAATGTCTTGTGTTTCATTAGGGCACAAGAAAGGCAGATAGAAGCTCGGAGCAGACTGCTGTCCCCCAGATGCACGGGCCTCGCCTTATTGAGCTATCTTGAGGGAAGAGGGGATCCACCAGACACTGCCCTGAACAGTTTTGTTTAGATTAACTGCACCCTTTTCTGAATCTTTATAATAGACATAGACTTTATCAGACGATTGAAAAGTAAAACTTAGTCTGTAAATGACCTCTGCTTATTTAGCAAGTGTATCTCTCATCCTTCAGTTGATATTGACATCTTGAAAGCAGTGATTACAGTTTTTCCATATTCTCTAATGTGTGTGACTCATGCTGGGTAAAGACAAAGGATTTATTTATTTCACTGTTTATTATTTATGCTGTATTTACTTCCAAAAATATTTGAGCTGGCTTATAACATCAGAACTATTTGTAGTGATTTAAAAAAAAAAAAACAGGAAACATAATGCGCATCAAATGGTTGAATTGTACATGTTAACATATATCATTAAAGAAGTTAACTCTAGAGTTTTTGAGGAAAGACTTGCTGGAAAGCAGAAGTGTGAGCATGCGTGCCATGGTCTTAGAATCATGTGTTATGTTCCACCTGGTTTAAATCCAGTGAACTCACTGTGGAGTTTGCTCTTGACTAGGGATCTTCCTTGTGATTGCTCCCCTGGTCTTTATGAGCTGAGCGGCAGAACAGCTCTGTTGGCAAAGAGAAATCACTTTGCAGGCAGTTAGCTAGAGCTTCTCTCCCTTTTTGAGTTTCAGTTTGTGCTCTAGGTTTGAGGAGTGAAGCTGCAGGTCCAGCTAACTCAGTGCTTCCAAATCACTCACATTTCTGTTACACTATACACTTTAGTCAGACAGATAGGTTTGAAAATTTCTGTAGTCTCATTGTCCTATCAAAGAAGAATGTGAGACTTTATTAGGAAAAGTTAGGTTTTCTCGAGGAGTGACTGTCATAAGCAGACACAATGCACATTTCTTATGGTGTTAACATGGGTAAGTTGTTGTGCATAGAGCCAACTAAAATGCCCCTGGTATATGTTCCAAAGAATGCGTCATAGTTAAATGAACAAATACTTCACCCGAGGTTAAGATACTGTGATGGCTCTTTGTCAACTCCATTGAGCTAAGGGGTGGCTGGGTAGCTCCTGAAGTATTTTGTCTGATTTTTTTTTCTAAGGTGCTGGTTTAGAAGATTAGTGATGAATCTGTGATCAAGGTAAAGACCAAATGTCATTAATATGGGTGGATGTTTCTCACCATGGTGAGGCCTGAGTACAAAAAAGAAGAGCCAGGCAAATTTTCTCTCTATGCCCCTCCCCTTTAGTCAGGAAATCCACTTTTTCCTCCTTTTCAACTTGGAATCTCCTGGGTCTTCAACTCTCAGACAGCATAGCAAATGACTTCTCAGCCTCCAGAGTCACATGCGATGATTCTTATGGTAAATCTCCTCTTTAGATCTAGATGTTGTTGATTCTGTTTTTCAGGAGAACACTGACAAGTAGAGACACAAAATTCTTCCTGAGGTGATCGAGGCTAGCATTTCAAATCAGATTTCTGAGAAGAACTGTCACATTAATCAAGAACTGAACCATATTAATCAAGGAATAAGCTTTCTGGTTTTCAGCTTCTTAGGTACTTGACCCTGGGAATAGCACGTCTTTTAAGTTCATCATTCCAAATAATAATTGTTTCTGAGATAATATAGTTCTTTGCTTTCATTCTGCAAATTTCTGGTCAGCTTTTAGGTTGACATTCCTGTTAAAAAGTAGTGAAAAGAGAAAATAGGTGCTGATTAAGATCCTTGGTGTAGGAATTTAGTATTGTTTATATAGGTGAAATGCTATATATATATTTTTTCCTATAAAAGGCCAGAGAGTAAATATTTTAGGCTTTGCAGGACATTTCTCTGACATTACTTGTCTGCCATTACAGCAGAAGGGAAGTGTTTCAGGGCAGTGGAAGAGTCTACTCTGTCCACATTACTTATTTTGATGGCAGATTTACAACATACCTTTTGAAACTGAAAAATCAGCAACAGAGACTCATAAACAAACAGTGTAGATAATCCTGCAGAACTTGAGGTAAGTAGATCTAAATTAATAGAATATTTTCTTTTTCTTTTTTTTTTTTGAGATAGGGTCTCACTTTGTAGTGCAGGCTGGCCCTGAGCTAAGCCTCAAACTCACAGGACAGCAATCCTCCTGCCTCTGCCTCCTGAGTGCTGGGATTATAGGTGCGAGCCATCACACCTGGCACTGTGGTATGTGGTACTGGTTGCTGCTGGGCGTGAGTCTCCACACTCAGTATTGTATGTGGTTAACCGGGGATCGAACCTGGGTCCTTGCACTTGCAAGACAGGCACTGGAACCACTGAGCTAAATCCCCAGCCACAATAGAATATTTTCTTTAAGGAATATTTTCCACATTTAAAAAAAATTAACTGTGATACTCTTCATTTTTGCAGGAGTCTCTTCAATGGTACTGGTTATTATTGTCTTAAGAAATTAAAATCTATTATCTTAAGAAATTACAATGCTTGATTTCTTTTTATTATGACTTGTGTTTTATGATTGAGATGATGAAAGGTTTTCTTATTCTTAGCTCACTTAATTCAGTTTTTGAGCCTTGGAGTCTTTTGTCAGCTTAGTTTCATAGCTTCCTGCCATGCAGGACAGAAAGCACAGTGTGACTCACTCTCCTGTCTGCACATCTAACCTGTCTGAAATGTTCTCGTCATTACCTATCCAAAGCATTTTTATACAGTCACTGTGAATCTGTTGGAGTCTGGGGAAGAGAACACAGCCAGAGCCCTTGTGATGAGATCCAGTCCCCCAATAGTCCTGCAGTTAAAGGATTGATAACCAACAAACAGCAAAGCTAGAACCTTGAGGAAAAATGGCTGAACCCAGGCGCAACTCTTGCTACTCTGAATGGTGACAGCCAAAGCCCATATTCTGCAGCAACAGAAGCAGGAGCAAAAGAGCCCATAACACAAGCTGGTCTGCACCTTTATTTGGTACCATGCCTTCAACTCATAATCCTAGCATGCACAAGACAAAAGTCCCACAATAATACCTGTAGTTGAAGATTACATAGGGCAGGGCAGATATCCTTAAATCCCGGTAAGTCCCAGTAAGTCTTAAGACCAATAATCCTAGTGCAGTAATTCTTGTAGTTTAAAATCCCACAGGGTGGGGCAGATGTCCTAAATAATCTCAGTAGTTGATCCCGCAAGGCAGGGCAGACATGTCAAGTCCAAGTAAGTAAATCTCAGTAAGTCTTAAATTCAAGTAAGTTGTCCAGTTAGACAGTCACTGTGAATGTCTGTCAGCTCTTAATCTCCTGGTCAGTCCCTTCTTGCCAGCCTGTCCTGGCTGCAAGAATCTCAGGACAGGCTGGAAGCTCTGTCCAAGACAGCTTCAGTATCATGCCTGTACTGATGCTTCCTTCTTGCCTGATGAGCAGCTGCCTTTTCTTTTGTACAGTCACAAACAGAAACAGGCAAGTAGTTTAGGTACCACCACAGCAACTTCCTCTTTATAATGAAAAGGAATCATAAAAATAACTGCTAAAGAAGATCCTAACAATTCACGATGTAGGAAGAAAAAAAAAATTTTTTTTTATTGTACACCCAGAGTCTGAGAAAAGAACTCAGCAAGTAGCAAAGGCAACAAATGCAGATGTTCTACTTTACTGTAACAAAACAAGTCTTGACTTTCAATATTTAGTGCCATTCAGAGCCAAAATTCCACACTGTGGTGGAAATGTCTGTTTTCCATAGACTTGTGGCTGATCTCTTAGAAAACAGAGGATTTCAAATTCTTGGTCTATACTGAGACATATCTTCTGATCTCCAAGATGACTTTAATATTCTATTATTCAAAAATTATGTTCCATTTTGTATAAGTATTAGAAATTGGTTAGGGGGATATTATATAAAACATTTTTATAAGATGTATTATAGACAAATTAATATTGTATTTGCATTTGAGATTTTATCTCATTAAGTGATATAACCTTAGAAATTCTGAAAATCAGCTATAAAACTGAACAAATAGATGATGGAGGCAATACTGTATGATAGAAAATGTCTAGTTTTATCAAGTCTATGATCTATTTTAAACAACTGGGCCATTTCTATTGAATTTTCTTATGTATAGCAGACAGTGGTCTAATGTCCAATAACATTTATATCAACATTTGATCATAGCAAACTTTAAAGTCATTTTAAGAAATTTTCAGAGGATTCAAACTCAAGCTGAAGTTTTAATTGCATGACTTCTGTTTTGTCCATGATGGAGCAGGTCATATGAAACTAATTATTTTACTGAGAACAGCTAGTTTCCCAGGTGTGGATCTCTTAGTTTCTATTTCTTAGAAAGATAATTTGTCAGGCTCCTGTTGGGTATGGGAAATGGAAAGTTGTAGTGATCTGGGTCCTACCAACCAGGAGGTGGGGTCTGGGTGTTAATGGGGATAATTATTTTTAAAATAAACATTTGGTTATTTTTATTGCGTTCAACGTCCCTTCTCCTCTTACTCAGAAGTAGAGGTCCTTGAATTCCTAAACATTTGTGGATTCTGTGTTTGAGCTGGCTAACTTCTCCCACTAGAAGCTTAAATTAAATTTCAATATCATCATTCAGTCAAGTCAGCTTCTACTTGTGAGCTTCGTTTGCCAAAATTTTTGCATCACTGTCTCATGACTTGAAAGGGTGTGATCTCGCTCTCCGTCCCTGGCCCCTGCCCCTCAATTGCTGACCGCTGTGGCATGAGCAGCTCTCCTCGTTCAGGCTCTTTCACCCTGTTAGTTCTTCTTAGGAGCTGGCCAACCATGGGCCAGATCCCCCAAGGCTGTGAGCCAAGATAAACCTCCCTTCCTTTAAGTTGTGGGCGTCAAGAATTTTGTCTCAGTAGTGGGAAAGAGACTAAAACAATGGCTGCCTTATGAAATTACTCTCTCTTGGCCAGGGCCGGCCTCTCTATTCTACATTCTAGTAACATACTTGATATATCACCTTGCTAGTGATTATGACAAGATGTCTCAGGCCAATCTTGCGTATTTCATGCCACTGACTTAGTAGTATCCATGGTAATTTTAAGATTTTCAGGTTAGTTTTCATAGGGCATAGTATTTTTAAGACAATGATGTACTTAATACTGAATTATCTAAAATCTCTAGATCTTTCCAATTAACAAAGCTAGAAAATTTTAGGAAATTATATTAAGAAAGGTATCATAAAGTCTGTTTCAAATTAAATTTTTAGATGCACAGAGATTTCCCTAACTTCTACTATCTTATATCTACGTGTGCTTTTCTCACATCAAGAATCTCACTTCTACTGACAGTGGGAATGAGAAAATTAAAATATCACGAAGTTTCTCTTTGACATCATCCTCATATCCATGTAACCACCCACACACACAGGTATATTGGAACATATCAGTCTCGGAGCAGTAATTACAAAACTGTTGCAAATGATATGATTTTAGTTTGAGTGTCCTAGAAATACCACTTGAGATGAGAAAATGTTTGCAAATGATCTATTGATGATTTAATCAGGAAAAAAGTTAGGAAGGAATGAGGAAAGCACCAGTGCAGGAGAGGAGTCCAGGCAAAGATGTAGCTAATGAGAAGTCATGCTTCGTTGGGATTGCTTGGGTTATTTTAGAAGTTTTATATTTCTTCTGTGTGTGTGAAACATATAAATTATATCACCCAGGGAAAAGCAGGAGGGCCATGTTAGCAGCTTTTCATTGCTGTAATGTGATACCTGAGGATAACAACTTAATGAAGGAAAAGTTCGTTTTTGGCTCATTGTTTCAGAGTGCTTAGTCAATAGTTTCCCAAATCCATTGCATTTTTGCTGTGGTGAGGCAGAAACACCACGGCAGGAAATCATGGCAGAGCAAATGTTCACTTTGTGACAATGAGGAGGAGGAGGAAGGGGGGGAGGGAAGCTCTGAGGGGAGGAGGAGGAAGCGGAGTAGGGAAGAAGCAGAAGCAAAGGAAGTAGTAAGAAGAGTGGAGAATGTCAGAGTTGTTCAGGTTCCTCTTCCTTCCGCTTTTGTTTTGTCTATGTCCTGCTCACATTCGAAGTAAGTCTCCCCACTCAGTGTGCTATGTCATGTGTCAGTCATCTATGAAAACACCCTCACAGATGCAGAATTGTGAATTTACTAATTAGAACTCAGTAAATTACATTTTAGAATTGTGCTTTACTAATTTCTGAGTTAACCGTCAAGATGAGCTATCACAGGGGCGAAGTTTGTGTACCCACTTGTAGTCACTGGCTGTAGACCAATTTTAATCAGAGTAGATACATAACTCATGAAGCATTTCTGGGCCAGGTGGTTTCCAGCAGCTAAGGGGAATTCCCTGGAGAAAGCCAGAGGTGCGACCCATGAAAAACATAACAGCAGCTGGGAGGTGGTTACTCTGACATGGTACGGGTGGTTTGGGAGCATGTCAACACTGAGTCCACCCTTCACCTCACTCACATTTACTTGCTTCTCTCATGAAGTTTTCTTTGACCTCTGTCAGCTTCTGTGTGGTCCTGCTTAGCTCCAATTTCCAGGAAACTATGCAGAAGAAAAGCTAGCATGAAAAAATTCAGTGCCCATCGCTGTATTTCTTTACACAGTATTTAATGACATTTCTCATTTCTTTTATCTACTACTGTTTCTAGATAACCACTGGTGTCACCTAGCATTTGTGACACAAGTGGCTTTTAGAGTAGGATAAAGCAGATCCTCACACCTGAGCCTTTGGTTATGACGCCCTTAATGGTTGCATATTTGTCTATTTACTATTAAAAGTGAGCATGTAGATTGGAAGAGATGTCCAGTCAATCACCTGAGTACTGAACACATTCCTCTCTTCTCCTCCTCTTGTCCAGCAGTAATTCAGTATCCTTACAATGGTCATGATAAGCAAACACTTCCAGTGTGGTAACCCTTTATTTAACAGTTGGTCATCAGACAGGAGAAGCCTAATATACAACTTTAATATTAAGGTGGAATACTAACATTTTCTTAAGGAAGTCACCCTATCTCGGAACCAGGAATTCTAGTCTCATGGAACAGAGAACTCTGGGGATATGAATTCCCAAATCCACAAATGAATCACCATTCAGGGTGCATGGCTAGTCATATTTCTAGCATCTTTATCTTTGGATTTATGTATTCTGATTATTATAGATTTTGCCCCATATAGTGGAAAATAATATAAGTTGAACTTGATTCTGAAAGATTACCCAACATTCTCCCAAGATCCTATCTTCAAGCGGATCCCTCAGCTATATCTTCAAAAAGCTAGTTCACTGTTCTCAGACAAGAGAGTGATCGGTGAGCATGTTGAATAGTGTGTGTGGTAGCTGGCAGGAGATCTCACAGTTTTTGTCCACACCTGCACATCTTGGGATGAAAAGCATATTGTTTTTACCTCTATTAGTAGGATCACTTGTCTTTGGGTGGGTTACAACTGTGGGAAGCAAAGATCAAACTAAATCCAAATCTCCTGTCTTGGTCAGGATGAATGTTCTGTTTCTGCAGTGGAAAGGGTTGAATCTAAGCAATGTATCACCAAAAAATTAAGATTAGCCGCTTGATTTCTTCAAGAATAACGAATTAGGAATTGTCAACTGGATTTTCTTTTGACCAGTTGGATGATCTGTAGTAGTTTTAAGTACATCAGTGTAGAGAGAAAAGAAAACTAGGTATTGAGTTTTAAGTTTTAAAAAATTTAATCATTTTAACTTTAAATATAAATAGTATAACATGTGCTTTAAATCTACTGTTTAGAGCAGCATAACTGTGTGCTATATTCTAGGGTAAGGTCAAAATAGAGTGTATTTTAAGTACATTGCTATTAATTAATATAGTGAACCATAATATTAAAACTTTTCCTGTAAGAGGAGGGAGAAATTGAGCTGGAAGTGTTGGAGATAGAAATATTAATCTTTTACACCTTGTTTTATAGGTTTCACTTGTGTATATGTAATCATAATTAAATAGTTCTACTTAAAATTGCAAAAGCAATCATTATTGATTAGAAAGCAAAATAAGACAAGAGAACATATATATAATAACTAGGCAATATGGCCACTATTCAGATAGGAAGATCCCCCATAGCTATAAAACATGGTAATTTGACCATATTGCCACATTTTCTGTAAAAATACCTTTACCAGTAATAGTAGTAGTAGTATTTCTTTTTTTACTCAAATCTTTATTGGTACATTATGAACACACATCTTCATCACATTCAACATTGAGAGTTTGTGCCAGAATATGACATGACTTGATTCTCATTTTTCCCATTTCCCCACCCACCCTACAACCCCACACCTCATATATAGGATTTATTTCCTTTTTTAAATTACTGTCACACATTCTTTTTCCCCTAATTATTTACCCCTACACCCTCTTCTCTTTTAAATATTTTCTATTTCACAATATCAACTATACATACTATAACTCATTTACATTTTCATTTTCTTACACCAGAGAAAAGATACAATATTTACACATCTGTGATCTATTTATTTCACTTAGGAGGATGTCCTCAAGGTTCATCCATTTGAGTATGAATGACTCAATCTTGTCATTTTTAATGATTGGGATTTCAATACATCCTGACCAATAATACTCAATTCTATAAAAGAACCACATCTTCTTTATCCAGTCTCCAGTTGATGGACATTTGGGTTGTTTCCAAGACTTAGCAATCACAAACTGAACTGCTATAAACATGGGTGCACACGTGTTGCTGTGATGTGAATCTTTTAATTCTTTTGTGTATATACCTAGCAGAGTGTTGGCCAGGTCAAATGGGACCTCCAATCCTAGCTTTTTGAGGAGTCTCCATACTGATTTCCACTAGGTTGTACAAGTCTACATTCCCACCAACAATGGAGAAGGGTTCCTTTTTCTCTGCAGCCTCATCAACATTTGTTCCTGGCTAATTCTGAAATAACAGCCATTCTCTGTGGAGTGAGATGAAATCTCAGTGATGTTTTCATCTGCATCTCTCAAATGACGAGTGATGTTGAGCATTTCTTTATATACTTCTTAGCTGCTCTTACTTCTTCTGAAAAGTGACTGTTCATTTCAGATGCCCAATTGTGAACTGGGTCTTTAAATTTGGGTGGGCTGATTTTTTAAAGATCTTTATATAGTCTAGATAGTAGCCCTTTGTCTGAGGAACAGCTGGTAAAAAATTTTTCCCATATTGTTGGTTGCCTTTTCTCTCTGTTGGTGGTTTCCTTTGCTGTGAAGAAGCTTTTTAACAGAATGAGGTCCCATTTGTTGATTTATTTTGCCAGTTCTCATGCTATAGATATCAAGCAATGGAAAGGCATACTGTGCTCCTGGGTAGGAAGAACCAATATCATCAAAATTACTATCCTCCGACAACTACTATATAGATTCAACTCAATCCCAATTGAAATCCCAACAGCACATTTCACAGATCTAAAGGAAAAAAATTCAAACATTCATCTGGAACCACAAAAGACCTAGACTAGCAAAAGCATTTCTACGTAACAAAGGCATGGTAGGGGGGATTATGATCCTGAACCTGAAACTATACTATAAAGCTACTGTGATAAAAACTGCATGGTACTGGCAAATTAACAGACTTGAGGATCAGTGGGGTCGATTAGCAGATCCAGAAACAACTTCAGATACATTTAGTCACTTCATCTTTGACAAAGGAGCCAAAAATCCTCATGGAGGAAAGATAGCCTCTTTAACAAATGGTGCTGGAAAACTGGGCTTTAACTTGCCAAAGACTAAAGTTAGACCTATCTCTTTCACTGTGTATCAAGCTAAAATCAAAGTGGATTAGAGACCTAAATATTAAAACAGATACACTAAACCTCTTGCAAAACAGGTTAGGTAAAGCTCTTGAAGATATTGGCTTAGGGAAAGACTTCCTGATCAAAACCTGTATAGTAGTATTTCTATTTTAAAAATGTTTTTGTGAGATATCAGATATATCAAATTTGATAAGATGAACTCAGTGTTTATGAAATGAAAGAAAAAATAGATATGTAAGATTTAGTATGTTAAGCAAAAACTGTATTCTGGAATTTGAATGAGGAATATCAATGTGATTTCATGACAATTTTTGCCTTTAAAAAAAAGCAAAAATTATATATGTAAGCCCGGAAATAAATCTCAGTGGTAGAGCTCTGGCATTCTGCCAGAGGAAATCTGAGATTTGATTCTAAGAATTGCCAGAAGAAAAGTATGTATTTTTATAATATATAAGATAATCCATGACAACATATAATATATAATTTTATGTATTTCAATATACATATGCTTATATTATATATTGTATATTACATATATATTACACATATACATGTATACACACATATGTGTGTGTATATATATATATATATATATATATATATATATATATATATATATGCATGTGTATATTTGTGTGAATGTGTATCTTTTCTCACTCTGGCAAATAAAGGACAAAATCAGTAGCAGTGAGCATGAGTAGCTTTCCAGTTGTAGTCCTTGAATAGTATTTCATACTAAAAAAATAAAAGTTTTACAGAATGGATACTTCTAGATCCGGGCTAGTAATATACACACTGGGTCAGAATATCATTATGCCAGACATAAAAAGATACTACTGAAGACTGTTACAGTTCTGTCAAAAATATGGAAAAGCCAATTTGATAGGCTCCTACTAAATAAATTGGGAATAATGAGAACAAGAGTAGTTTGATATGCATTAAGTATATTTAAACCTGTGAGTTCTCAATGACACTTTTAAAATCCCTTTTGTTGTCATTGGGGATATTCAGAAAATAAGTAATTAGAAAATGGGTAAATAGGGAAAAATCATGTATTTCATTTTTAATGCTAAGACTGGTGCCTTGGTATAGCTGATAAGAAGAAATTTCTATGTAAACAAAATTCCAGCTAATAATTGGAAAATAATAGAAAATCAACATGTTGATTTCTGAACACTGCCAAATTAATTGATATAGGGTAATCAGTGGGTCATAAATACTCCTGCTATATTAACAACCAAAAAGAATAGAAAAGAAACAATAAGCTAGCTATATTTGGAAGAATATAACATGAGCTAAAAAGCAAGTTTGTCAAAAAAAAGAAGACCTATGTGATGATTAAGCTTCATTTTGTTAACCTAATTAAATTCATTGTCACCCGGGAGGATTGATGGAGTATACTTCGGATGTGTCTAGGTGGATCATGGAGATATAACCTTGGGTTACCATCTCCTGCCCCTCAGCCCTTTGTTTTGGGTGTTACTCCCCTGCTCTCCTTCCTGGACACACAAAGCACTTTTGCTCCATCATCCCCTTCTGCCATAATGTTCCTGCATTGCAATCAGGAAGCCATGGACGGAATCCTCTGAAAACAGTAGTTAAGTTAAATTTCTTTGTGTACCAACAATAAGGAAACTGAATAATACAGCTGAAAATTTTGAATATTTGGGGTTAATAAGTTAAAGGAAGCCACAGGAGGATTTTACATGATATTACATGGGATGAAATCCATAAGACACATTTTTAGAAAATTTAAGGATATAGGTAATTTATTGCAAGGAAAAAAATAATCTATCTAATGGGATGGGAACCTTTGCTTTAATACAAATGACACATTCTCCCATCCAATGTATGGACCTCATTTGCATGTTAGCTCTAATATATAAAATTTCAAAAAGTATAACACTATTTGTAAATTGTGTACATTAATTTGTCATTTGATGAGACTAAGGAAGTGTGTGTGTTCAATGAAAGTATTGTGACTTTGTAATGGAAACATTTTTCATTTAGAGAGACAGTGAAATGTTTGTACAAAATTATGTGATATCATTAATTTGCTTCTACATGATTTCGGTGCAGAGTTCAAGGGGTTGATGACACAGGGATGACTGCAAGCTGGTAACTACAGCCTATGTGACGATTTTGTGACTTCTTTTTATCCTGTTCCTGTAGATTAGAATATTTCACTAATAACAGGCTACAGAATCAGAAGAAATATGATTAATAAAAACTACATTTCATCTTTTGGCCTATGGCCTAAGATATACTTATTAAAATAAAGATCGATAGAGAAATTGCAGAGATTTTTGTGCATGCACTCAGCTTTTGTATCAGTAACTTTCAGAGGTGTATCAATATTTTTCCACACTTAATAAAGACTTGGCCTTATTTTCTTCAGTTTAAAGTGCTCTTTCCAGTATTAGATATCTCTAAGAAATCACTGTTAAGTGGTTTCACTACACATATCATCTTACCTCCCCAGAGGGAAATAATTTTTAAAATTAATATATTTGGAAGAAGTGGGTATAAAAACCATATTTTTCTTGTCTTTCCTTTTTCATTACCACTCTAAATTTTACTTTCCCCTTATATTATGGATGACTATCTTGCCATTTTCTTAATCACCTATTTTTATCAAAATGCCTGCACAAGAAATACTTTATCCTAAAAGTGACTAAGTTTGCTTTCGAGTTAATGATGTATTTTTTTATAGAATTACTCAATGAATGATTTTCAGAGTACCAAGAGGGTCCCAGAAAACATATTATATACCTCCAACTCTCAAGAAATTTAATAGAATTCAAGAGAGATAATTAGTAGGTACGTCAAGAAAGAAAAGAAAAAAATTTTTTTTTTCCAAGCTAGAGATTACTTGAACTCAGGACTTTCCTAGGCAAGAGTTCCACCACTGACCTTCATTGTCACTGCCCTTGGATATTTTTCCTCCCTCCTTATTTTTTATTTTAATGTTTTTACTATTTATTTATTCTTTGGTATGTGTGTGTGTGTGTGTGTGTGTGTGTGTGTGTGTATGCACGTGCACTCATGCCTATTACAGCTGACCTCTCTAGACTTTTCAGGTGGGGCCTTGTCTGGGGAGCCTTGTGTTTCTGTTTGCCTATGTGCCGCTTTCCACAGCATCTTCCTGTTTCCTGACTGATACCTGGAACGTCGGTGGCCAGCAAAACTCTAGAGCAGATTCCCCTCAGGCCAGTTCAGGTTGCCACAAGCCTGATCTGGGACTCTCATGTTTTCTCCTTTGGATATATTTTGTAAATTCTACACTGTTCATCTGAACTCATACTCAGGATCAACCAGACCCTTGAAAAGCTCTGGTACTTGAAACACTGAATCATCCCGGAGCCCTGTGGCTGTGCACCAGAAGGGAGTTCTGGAAGCAGGTGTTGTCTCTGGCTAGTGTTTCTTTCTCAGGATCGGTGGGATTAAGTGAACAGAATGCTTGGATATGAGTGATTAGGGCTTACATATGATAGAAGATGAGTGTAGGCACTTGAGCTACCAATGTTCTACTGCCTACCTTTGGCCGTAAGCCATGTGTGTGCGCCTATCTGTACTCATCTGTTTTCTGTCCATGCTGTCACGGGTGATGTTCAGCCTTTGAGGGAATAAGGGAGAAGCTTAGGCATATTTTCCCAGGAAAACTTGCTGCCAGATTTGGCACAATCTTCTCATACCAATTGCAGGCTCCCAAGAGAATGTCCACACCCATGTTCTCAAAAGATTTTCCAGATCACTTTTCCAGTGCGCTCTTCCAATCAGTGTGTCCTCTTACTTCCAAGGTAGACAGTGATGCAGTTTAAGTATATGTGATGGAGCCTAATTGTTTTGTCTGAATGGGACTACCCTTTTCTCTTTGCCTCTTGGCCCTTTTGTGATGCTACATCTAGGGTAAGTGTATAGACAAATTTGGAAGCAATCACATCTGAACAGTGCAGTTTTTTTCTTTAGATTAGTTTTCAGTTTTGCTCCATTATCTCCATTGTTTATTGCTGGCCTAATCTATTTTCACTTATGTCTTTTTGCTGTTTGTAGATGTTTGAAAGAATCCTTAGTAACAGGTTACAAATTCAGAAGAAACATAATGATGTGTAAAATAAAAAACTGCATTTTATCTTTGATCTTTGCAAAAGACAGTTTAATTGAGAGATATACATTTCCAAAAGTCAGTCAAAGGAGCACATGGTTCAAAGTCATTCTGCACAGTTTTGAAGAATAGATTAACATCATCAGGAAATAATGACTACTTATATTGTTCATTATACCCTAGGTAAGATTTGCTTTGGTAGACATCACCAAGCGACCTCGGCAACATGTGTGAGAGCCGTTGGAAGCTGGAATGCACAAATGTCACGTGGTCAATGCAGCATCATAGGCCATGGTGTTGCCAGGACTAAGAAAATAGTTCTAGGAAAGTTCAGATGCAAGAATATGTACATTAGTTAGATATAAACTCTATATTGTTCATGATGAAATACAAAATTCATGAGTAATAGCATTGCTACTTTTTTTCTTATTGTGGGAAATGTAAAATTAGTCAGGGAAGGCACATTTGAAAGTAAAGTACTTTTGAAGATGTTTCCTTGGGCAAGATAGGAGGAGAAGGTCTTGCGTACTGTGAGAAAAATCACATGTATTGATCACACTATAAACACAATGAATGTAATGTTCCTGATCTCTATTGATTATGTAGCTTTGTCACTGATAAATCTTTGTATCTCATATGGATTTATACTAATTTTTAATCAAAATATTTTATACACATAGGGATGAAACAAAAAGAATCGTTTCAGAATTCAACATGTTCTGTAGTGGCCCTAGGTCAAGTGATCAATAGAAAGGGGAAAGCTACTAAAATATGTTGGATTAAAAGCCCATTGGACTAATTATGGACGGAAGAGGTAGCAGATCCGACTAAACAAGGCTAAAATAGGAGTGATAATGACAAATAATCTGAAGAAAAAAATAATTGACTCCATTTAATAAAGATAAGACAGAGGTTATGAATCAAGAGGACCTCTAAATGTCTGTGCTTAAAGACTGAGAAAAGTGGGGTGAAGTAGAAATAATTACTTGTAGTAGAGAAGACCAGATAGGACTGTAGATCTGTGCTGAGATATGCATCCAGTTACCACTTAAAAAGAACTGTTTGTAGGATAAAAACTAGTTATTTTGTTAGTATCTTTGCTTCACTATAACAAATGTTTAAGATAAGCAACTTTTCAAGAGAAAAGGTTAATTTTGGCTCACAGTTCCAGGGGGTTTAGTCCCTAATTGGTTGACTCCATTGTGTTGGGCCTATAGAAACTCATCATGAGAGATATATCCTGTGAAGCAAAATAACATACTTCATATCTGGAGAGTGAAAGACAGAGCGCACCACTAGAATGATGTAGAGGCTTTGCTTCTTAAAGGTCCCACAACTTCCTAATAGTGCCATAGAGATCAAAGTTTTATTTAACAGATTGCCTTTTGGGGGATATTTCAAATTCAAACTGTTGCAGTCAGGAAGTTTTTCAAGAATATAAGGAAAATGTTCTTGTTTTCTTTCACTTGTGGTAAGACACTGGCATGTACTTCATGAAATAGTTTAATGCATGATTAGAAATTTTAGCTTTAGTTCTTCCTGTTTGGCCAATTATTTAACATTTCTGAATCTTGGCTTTATTCTATAATAGTGGGATGAAATCAGTTCCCTTTCTGAGTGCTGTTTCGAAGTTGACAGTGCCCAGTGCAGCGTCTGCTACAGCCCAGTTCAATAAATGTTCAGGCAAAGCAAAGTGAAATCTGGGGTCAACCAGATTAGCTCATCCTCAGCCCACTCTTTGACAGCAGCTCCTCTATCCCAGTGCTCTCATCGCTCTGAGACTCAAATCTGTGACTGCTGTCTATTGTAGCCTTTATCTTGATGAAACATTTCTAACTTGAAGAGGGTGACAAGTTGAATGTGTGAGCACTATAGAGAAAATGATTTATCCCTCTGTAATATACCTTCCTGGACATTTGAGGTCTACTGTTAATGTTGTGATGCAACATTACCAATAATATCACTCTTCATATTGGATAGTGATAATCTCTTGAAAATATATATTACGGGAGTGTTACAATGAGCCTTCAAAAAGAGGTGGGAACCAAGCTAAGAAAATTTAAAATAGAATGCCACATCAATGACGTACTTGGATAACAATGTTCTTGGCAGCATGCTAGTTGAGGTGAAGTGCTAAATCTCTATTACTCTATGCCCATTTTATAGCCTTTGTTGAACAAGATTAAGTACCTTGTCTGTAGTTGGAGGTACCTAGTGGCCTTTTTACCTAATGCCCAGATCTCTGTCTGGCTGTAAGTTAGTACATGATGCAATAATATTGGCTCTTTGGCCCCTGGGGAGGCAGTAGTGGCTGTGTGACAGTAGTACACTTCAGGAACCTGTGAGTGAGAAAACCATGGGCTTAGGCCTTGTAGGAATGGCTTTGTGTGTTAAACAGGGGAGAGATTTTTTATTCACTGACTCCATGAGGTAGGTTGGAAATGTTTCTTTTTCCAAACAGGGGAAAAAATGTGCAGGGTGACTGACCAAACTATGAAATAGTCCCTCAATAAACACAATGAAAACCAAGTGATTGATGGAATTTAAGACTTGCCTAGAAAGGGTCTTTAGAGGATTTGAAATTTCAGTAATCTGAAAAATATTTAAAACTCAGGAAAATGAGTCACTTTTGATCATGGTGAAAAGGAAGGTAAAAATACAATCCTAACACATACAGAGAAACCTTGAAATATTTAACTTGTATGTTTGATTTATTTCAATTAATATACACAAGGTGCATCTATTTTCCTATACATGACACAAATTTATCCTTTCAGTGACAGAGTAGTACTCTTCTTGTATATAAATACAACATTTTCTTTATCCACTCATCTTTTGATGGATAGTTAAGCTACTTCCAAGATTTAGCTATTGTGAGTTGTACTAGATAAACACAGGAAAATGTGTATGCCTGTAATATAATGTCTTTAACGTTTCAGGAAGATATCTAGGAGTAGAATAGCTTGGTTAAATGGAATATTTATTTTTAATTTTTGAGAAATCTCCATACTAATTTCAGAAGTAGTTGTACTAGTTGACATTTCTGTCAGTGTATCAAAGCGTTCCTTTTTCTGTGCAGCCTATCTGGAACTTTTGTTTGATTTTTTGATGATATAAATTCTTTCTGGAGTAAGATGGAAATTCAGTGTTTATTTTAATTTGCATGGCCAATGACATTGTGGTTTTTTTCATATATTTATTGGCCTTTGGTACTTCTGAGACATGAATGTTTATTTCAGTTGCTCATTTTTTATTTGGATCTTTTAATTTAGGGGAGCTTAATATTTTTGAGTTCTTTATATATGTTAAATATTATTCCTCAGTTATGAGAGTAGCTGGCAAATCTTTTCCATTCTTAATTTATCTCTTCGCTCTGGTACATGTTTCCTTTGTTGTGCAGAAGCTCTTTCATGTGATATAATCCCACTTGCTGATTCTTGATTTTATTTCCTCTGCAGTTGGGGAACTGTTTAGAAAGTCCACATTTATACATATTTTTCAGGTGTTTTGCCTTTTTTTCTTCAAAGAGATTAATACATAATCTAGGCCTTTGTCCATTCTCATTTTATTTTAATTCATGTTGGTAGTAACGTGTCTAGATTCAATCCTCTAAATGTGTACAGAAAGTTTTCTCAGTACTATTTGTTGCATAGACTATCTTCCCTCCACTGTGTGTGTTTTGACCCCTTTGTCAAAGAGCAGATGACAGAATGTTCTTGGAGTTGGTTCTGCATCCATTATTCTTTTCTGTTGACCCACAATTCTATTGATTCTGTTTTTGTGCCAGTATCATGCTGTTTTTACCACTGTAACCTTGTGCTATATCTGAAATCAAGGATTTTTGATGTTTCCTGCTTTGCTTTTATTTCCCAGGATTACTTTTACTATTTTGGATCTCCATATGAATATTAGGGTAATATTTTTTCTATGTTCATGAGGAATATAGAGCGCTAGCCTTTTTATATGGATGATATTATGCACTTTTTATTTAGTTAAAGGTCTGAATACATGATGTGTTTTAGAAACTATCATGATAATTATTAAGATAATTGAAATGATTTATTATTCAGTTGGGTATACCATACTCTTCTAAAACCAATTCATCATTAATTGGCATCCAATTATGCTCTGAGAAAGACAGAGAAGCTTCCAGTCAATTAGGCAAAGAAGCTTGATGTGGAGATTTTTTTATGCCTCTGATTATAAAAGTACATTGCAATGAACCTCAAATTTACTAAGAATAAATCAAAATCACTTCAGAGGAAATTAGAGATTACTCATATATGATCAAATTGTTTCTTGTTATAAAAGAAATTTGTTCAATACACCACGTCGATTCTGTATGTGTTGTAAATAATCTCCATCATTACTTTTACTATTAAAGGTTTATAAATGGGTGATCAAATCCTAATTAGTAAGGCTGAGCCACTGGTCAGTTCAAAACCCAGACAATTGCATATTACACCACTTTTAACAGAGCACACAAATATCGAGCAATTTACATAAAGTGGTTTGGTAGGTGTTATTCCTCACCACGAACAAAATGCGAATGATCAGAGACAAATATGGAGCAGTACTGAGAGCACTCAGGGGAAGTAGGGGAGCATACAGAGTGTACAGAGGAATTCTGTAGCTCTCTATATTATTTTGTGATTTATTGTCAGAGGAGGGTAAATATGCTATTTGACAACATGTCTAACTGGCTTCTGTGGACCCTGTTAGGTTGAATGAAGTGGGCTCTCCTGAATGAGCCATACTTTCCACGTTTTCTCTGATCCTCTGCAAAAGCCATGGGAATACATATTTGTCTTAAGCTGGTTTCTGCAGCGATTTCATTGAGTGGAATGGCAGGACCTGCAGGATGTTTTAATGCTGGCCAGGATTTCTTGGCTTGTGATTATGCCACTATTAGTACATAAGCTTTATTAGGGCCCATTTTCATTAAGATTTACCCTTGAAGTACTTGTATTAAGTCTATCAATCATTACTTAACAGCAAATTGCCTGTTTGTAGTATTAGCAATATATTTTTATCTGTTGGGCAAATTAATAGCAACCAAAGAGATAAACACTATCATTAGTGGCCAAAAGACATTCTATACATTCAAATGGCTTTTTCCAGGTATGTTATAGCATGAATGTTTCCCTGAAACAGATACATAAGCTAAGGAATGAGGCAATAGCATGTTTTGCTAATTCTAAAGCTTGGCTTGATTTTATCTGTACGGTCTTGGAGCGATGTTTGTTCAGTGTGTAGATATTTCAAACCAAATTATTCAGTTATGTCTCTTTCATTTCTTTCTTAGAGTAACTATAACAAAACTATATATGTTTTAGAGACTAGCTTATAAAGGCTGTTATTAGATTTTCTGAGAAATTAATGTTCTCACTTAAAAATTATCATATAAGGAAAATGAGCAGTAGTCTTTACTGTTGTACTTCCAATTTCTTTATACTACATAGTTTTTTCCTATCAAAATTTTAAGCAGCAAATGAGTTTAAGTAATTACTAAAATATTTTGAATTATATAGATACACATTATGTTTAAAGGCATAAATAACAGTGTTGTTGGTTCTACTAATTACTTAAACAAATCCCAATATTTATGATGTAATCAAGATGAGATATCATAATGGAGTCAACAATACCTATTTGGAGGTTACTATTCTAGCTGGCACTGACTTTTCCTTCCAAGCAGGAAATCTTCCATTAGAAGAAATGTGTGAAATCATCTATTCTAAAATACCAATTTCACACAGGAAGATGCTGAAATTCAGGCAGACAAAGCAAATGATTTAAGGTCATCCAGCTTGATAGGAACAGGCTCAGAAAGGAAATTTTACCTCTTTTTAGTAGGATCTATGGACTCTGAGATCGGTCAATCCCAGAAATGATTTCTAGAATCACTTCATCTCCTCGTTTATTAAACCTACACTCCAGAGCTCTCTGAAGATTGATTTAATGTGTCATCAGTAAGTACCCAGAGTGCCCTGTAGGTTCCAACAAGCCCAGCATCTCTTTTCTTCAAGGGTCCTATAGGAAGACACTGAAAAACAAAGGTGTTGTCAGCTTTTCTTTTACTTCCTGAGCTGAATCCTCTGTAAGGTAAGATGTTATGCTGTATTTACAGCTTTCTATGAGCCCCTGAACTTTAAGAAGTTGTTCTTCGGCAGGCAAGTGTAAGTCATATTTCTACCACTTGCATTAACTCAGATTTATCTTCTCCAAACTCTCAAATATACCCTTGCAGTGAGTTTTAAGAGGTAGGTCTGAAGGTTAACTTTAGATTGGCATGGAAGTTTAAATTCTGAGCTAACAAAATACTTCTCCCAGTGTAACTTCAAAGGCCTGATCTGTATTACTCATTTTTCAGTTGTGAGTTATATAAAAGACCAGAGATCACTGTGATGTTGTAAACTGGGAAGATTTTTTAAGTACTTTTGTCATTCTTTTTGTTATCCAATAAAAGGAAAAATTTCAAATCAGTTGAAAGTAGAAATTCTTTCATGAAATAAACTATTATTTAGCACCTAACTTGAAGGGGGGTCTGATTATGTGTCCGACATCAAACTAGAGAAAACTGATGGTGCAGAAGGGTAGGTATTATAACCAGAGTCCTTCACTAAGAATGAGTCTAATATAAGACTGTTTAAACATTTATGCCAGAGTCACAAAGCGATGCCCACTTTTCTTCATTAGTTATCTTTCAAAAATAACTATCTGTGTATCTTCTTTTGTCAAATACTCATTCCATGTTAAATTGGAAAATGCTCTACTATTTGTGAGAGTCATGAGATACTTTAAATTAAAATTCCAATACTGAGCTTTCTTTTACCTGTGGCTTAGGAATTTGTAAGCTCCAAATATATATATATATATATATATATATATACACATATACATATATATATGTATATATACATACACACACACACACACACACACACACACACATATATATATATATATATATATATATATATATTTATTTATTTATTTATTTATTTATTTTTAGGTTTTTTGAGACAGGGTCTTGCTTTGTGGTTCAGGCTGGCCCTGAGCTCAGCCTCCAACTCACATCACAGCAATCCTCCTGCCTCTGCCTCCCGAGTGCGGGGATTACAGGCATGAGCCACCACGCCTGGCACTGTGCTATGTGGTACTGGTTGCTGCTGGGCGTGATTCTCCACGCCAAGTATGGTATGTGGTTACCGGGAAATCGAACCCAGGCTCTTGCACTTGCAAGACAGGCACCGGAACCACTGAGCTAACTCCCCGGCCAAAGCTCCAAATATATTGCCCTTGTTCTAAAAACAAAATTTCAGGAAAAGCTAAGTCTCTGGTTGCCCAACTATACTAACTGGCATGTGACTTGGTCACGAAAGGCTCAAGACAATTCTAGCCATGTATGGATGGTCCATAAAGATTTATGCATTGAGAATGCAGATGACATACATGAGCTTTTAAAAAAATTGGATAAAATAAAACCTACAGTCCAGGTGTGTAATTGCTAGGGCTTTGATAACAACATCTAACAAACTGGGTAGCTTAGATCAGAAATTGGGGGTCTCACGACCTCAGGGAGACGAATTGGAAATCAAAGTGCTGGTATGGATGGTCCCTCTTGCAGACTGAGAAAGACCTCTTTGTACATCTTCACCAGCTTTTGAGGGTTTTCCGGCAGTCTTGGCATTCCTTTCCGGGCACACCTTTGCGATCTCTGCCTTTGTCTGCCTACCATTCTCTTGCCCCATCCCCCCCGTCTCTTCATATTATCTCTTCTCTGTGTGTATCCTCATCTTTTCTTAGAGCTTTCATGTTTAATAAGGACAACAGTTATGTTAGATTAGGGGGTCCCTTGACTCCTGTCTGGCTAATTATATCTACAGTAACTGTGTTCTCCAATAATGTCCTGTCCTGAGATCCTGAGGGTTAAAACGTCAACATTTTCGGGAAGGCAGATTTCAGTCCATAATAAGGTTTGAAGAACAGCAGTTAAAAAGCATGGCAAAACAAACTCATGAATTTTATGTAAAATTCATAGTAAATTCATTTAAATAATTCATTAAATGTTACCATTTATTATTAAACAAATTCATGTTACAAAAGAAAACCATTTATATCAAAACAAAGAACATACTTGTCTGCATAATTGGGGCCCTGTGGGTCTGTGTGTTGAGTTTGGGTAATTCTGCAAAATGGAAAGGACAGGGACAAAGAAAGCCACATCGTGAGCAGGAAGGAAAGAGGTATGAGATAAATCACTCACCACCCTTGCATCTGCAAACCTGTCTAACGTTCACCATGTTCTAACTGGGGATATGGGTTGAGCTAGACTACAGAGCTTTAATCTATCGCACTATCTCCCTCATTATACCTAGTTTATGAGTTTAATAATTACTCACATCTATGTCCACTCACTGAAGAGAAATGTGTCCTCTGAGTCTTTTTAAAATTGGATCTTCTGCTGTTTCAGGCCTATAGGAGCTTTTAATTTGGACCATTTGTTTCCTAGTAAAGAAAATTAGTTTTTCACTCACACAAAAAACCCACAGGCAGAAGTAAAAATGTACACACTCCTGATGTGAATTAGCTCAGTAGGACATTGTAGGGTACATGATAGTTGAGTGCTAGGAAGAGATTGTTTCTACAGCCTTGGAAATTAGAGATGACAAATCCCTATTCTATTATCTAGTTTATCTTTTTGCCAAATTAATTTTAGCATTATTGTTTCTATGATGTTGTATAGTTCACATTTTAAAGCATCAAAGTGTACAGTTTCTGGGAAAGATGATCCATCAATGTATTTCATAGTCGTGTATTTAAAGAACAGATTCGTTATAGCGCATCAAGGACCAATGTACCAATGTATGTGAATGAGAACAAATTAGAGTAATTACTTTTTGCTCTACATGGAGATTACTCAACACTTTGTGTTGATTTTCATTTACCAAAGTTTTTTTCCATGTATTGCCTAAATTCTTCCTACATCCCTGCAGTAAGCACTATAGTTGTTTTTATATTCTTTGGCACAAAAAAAGAAATTGTAATTTACAGTTCATACAGGTGAAACTAATGCCTTTGTCATTTATTTTTGCTTCTATTCCTTTTTCCGTTTACCTCATTGACTCAAGAGTATGAAGTCTTCCTAGTTTCATTCCTAAATTCCAAATCGTCACTCTGAATATGTATTTCAGAAAAGTACATTAAAGGAAGTAATGGAAGTTGTGGAATGGGACAAAGGGCCTGTGACAGTGAAGAGAACGTCATGGAAGTCACTACAAAGGAAAGCCTACTTAGCATTTGCCCGATGTGTTTCACAGGCTACCTAGGGCTACCTAAGCATATTTATTAGCTGAAGACATACAGATTCCAGGTAAGATCAAAGAAGATAGAATTAAATATTATCAATATTACCCATCACTGAGATTCCAGCCACTGGATTTATTCTTTTCTAATTCTTACTCTCTCCATTCTATTCTTTCCAGTCTTTGTAACATTACATTTATTCACATGGTGATGAACTAAGATATTTTGAAAACATTATCCAAATGAATCTGGAAGAATAGGGAACAAAAGACTTCCTGGTTACACAAAAATAATCTGTAAATCACTAGTTCTGTGGCAGTTTAGAGAAATAAAAGATACTGTAAAGGAAATGCTAATGACCATGCTCAGTTTAAACAAAAGGAGATATGAATCACTCAGCTTACCCAAAGTCTTAGGATGTAGTAAACAGAACAGTGACTTAATCAAATTTAGGACAATTAGCAACCAATTCTCCAAACACTGTTTTCTTTCCATTTCATTTGTAGAATTTGAAAATACATTTTGTATTTTTTGTAAGTTTCTAAGATGTAGAAAACATTTTAAAGATGCCACAAGGAATATAAAAAAAATAAATCAATGCCAACAGCTATGAAATTCCAAAATGTCTCTCTTCCTTCTTAGTGGTTAATGTGCAACTCCTGCTTCTTTTAATGTAGCAAGTATAATTCAGCCATTCATTTATTTATTTGCGATGCACATGTATGAATACGTTTGAAAGCCTTGCAATGAATTGCTGTCTTTCTTGATGCCCTCCATGTATCAATGCATGTGAAAAATAAATATTTTAAACTGCATATCAGCAGATGAAGGCCTTGAGTTCTAATTTTTCTTAAAGAGTGGGATGGTGTTTTGGACCAAACAGAGCTGTTCAGTCATATGTACCATGGAATTTCTAAGACAAGACATCTAAAAGCTTATGCAGAGCATTCATTCATGGACTTGTTTACTTATTTATTGCCATCACCAATATTGACTCAGTGCTGACCTTGTGTCAGGCTGAAGGCCATCTCTTCAGATCCCAAGTGTAACAAAAATAAGGAGATCCAAAGCAAGACATCTCTCTGGTCGTTCAAAGAAGCTTGATGCAAATGTGTGTGTGCTTTGCCAACTTAAGCACATCCACCCTTCAGCCCACTCATAAAAATCACACTAGAAGTATGAACTAGAGAAGGAGCCCAATTGAAAAATCAATGACACTTACACAGAAGAAAAGGTATTTCTAGGAACTCTATGAATTTTGGATTCACAGTAAGAAAAAAATGATGAAAGAGCCAATATAAGGTTGCCATTCATTCATGTTGCCAAAGATACATTTCAAAGCACTATAATTTATTGTCACTTTCAATGTTAAATCAACAGATATGAAAACAAACTTCCCCCCAAAGAAAAGACCTGGTATCTTTTTTCCCTTCAGGCACACTTCTCTGTTCTATCTTGTTCTCAGTTTTTTTTTTTTTTTTAAACTGGGGATTTAGCTCAGTGGTTTCAGTACTGGCCTTGCAAGTGCAAGGGCCTGGGTTTGATCCTTCGTAACCAGTGCAAGAATGCTGGGTGTGGTGACTCATGCCCACCAGCAATCAGAACCACATACTACAGTGCCGGGCGTGGTGGCTCACGCCTGTAATCCCAGCTCTTGGGGGGTAGAGGCAGGAGGATTTCTGAGTTTAAGGCTGAGTTGAATTATAAAGTGAGACCCTGTCTCAAAAACAAACAAACAAACAAACAAACAAAACAAAAACAAAACCCAAACTGTTTTATCTTGTAAAAGCTCCTCAGGCTCTGCCTTCAGACTACAAACTACAGGTTTGGAAATCTTTGCAGGTAAGAGAGAAGCTGCAGCTTGACGGTCAGCCAAGGGGTCCACACCAGAATCTGGCCACCAGCACTTAGTTGTGCTGGACCTCAGTCAAGTTTGTTTGATGTTGCTGGGTTGTGCATGGAAATTATGATAGGACTGATAGAGACTAAAGTATATCCCATTGCAATCTAGCTAGCCCTCACTGCCTAAGGTGTTATCAGTGGCCCAAAGCTCATGCTTACACTGGGGGTTCTTTGTTATTCTGTCAAACAGGTTGAATCACCATCAACAGACATGTGGATAGAGAAGATATCTGTATAGATAGTGGAATGTTACTTAGCTGCAGAGAAGGATAAATCTGAGACATTTCTAGGAAAATGAATCCACCTGGACAGTACAGCATTGAGGGAAATGAATCAGATGCACAAGCTTACATACCATGTGGTATTTCCTGTTTAAGTAAGCAAAGAACAAACAAACAGCAAAATAAAGAAGAGAGAGAGGAAATAAAGGATAGATCTTTTACATTTGGGGGAGGGTACAGGAGAATGAGGGTGAGTGGAAGGGAAGGGGAAGTAAAAAGACTCCAGATGTGTCACTTACAGATACCAAATATCACAATAAATGTAATGTATGTCATAAACATGAACAAAAGGAATAATAACAGTAAGAATGTAAATGAGGAAAGGAAATTTAGAAGAAATTAAAAAGGAATCAATTTGTGTTATGTACATGTATCTTCTCTTTAAGATGAATATAAAGTTTATGTACTACAAACTAATAACATAAAAAAAGAGCTGTGAAGAATCTTAAAGTTTATCTTCCATCAAAGCTAACTTAATCTGCCACACTTGCACAACTGCTGGCAAAAGATATGGTCACAAGGATCAGTCACAATGAATAGTAAGGTATGCATAGCAGGGGGATTAGATAGAATAGCAGTGACTTTTGCCCCAGGTCCCATGGAGCAAGTGTAGGAAACCAGGAAATGGCAAAATACTGTGGGCTGCATTCAGAGGACTAACTCTGAGTAATAGGAACAAGGATCTTTTATACTAGGCTCCTGCCTGTCATTTACCATGAAGGAAGATATTGCCCTTGTTACACTAGGCATAAACAAACTTACCCTTTGTGGCAGAGGAAGATAGTATCTTCAGGTTCCAAGACTGTGCTCCATACAAATCCCACTGGAAATGGTCCAGGGCATGAATAGTTTGAATCTCTGGTTCCAAGATGGGTAGAACTCTCGTGGCCCATGGAGAATGTTCTCTCAAGACTCCCTACTCAGTTTAGAACCATCCTCAAGTGATGGTCCTGATCTCCTGTGCACTTGTAGCTCTTCCTTGACCAGATATTTCCCATAAATATGTGTGAATTCTCAAGTATCTTTTCTTTTCTTTTTTTTAAAGGTTTTTTGAGACAGGGTTTCGCTTTGTAGTTCAGGCTGGCCCTGAACTCAGCCTCAAACTCACATCACAGCAATCCTCCTGTCTCTGCCTCCTGAGTGCTGGGATTACAGGCGTGAGCCACCACGCCCAGCACTGTGGTATGTGGTACTGGTTGCTGCTGGGGTGAGTCTCCATGCCCGGTACTGTATGTGGTTACCGGGGATCGAACCTGGGTCCTTGCGCTTGCAAGACAGGCGCCAGAACCACTGAGCTAAATCCCCCGCCCCTCAAGTATCTTTTCAAAAGAAGAGAAGCTAACCAACCCCTCTCTACTTTTACTCTCTCTTTTGTCCTTGTTGCTCCTTTTTCTTCACAACCAACTTTTTTGAGATTTCTATGTTGGGTCTTGCAATTAATTATAGCCCATTGATTTTTTTCATTATAATTTGCAACATAAAAACTGATGACATACATAAGTCACACATTTGCTGTTTGATGTACACCTACATAAAGCTAGAAGCAGAACAACATGGGTATTTCTATCATGCAGTCGTCCCAGTCCTAGGCATATAACTAGAGCATATGAACGGGGACAGATGTGCATGAGTGTTTGTAGCCATATTAATCTTGCAGAAGTGGAATGACCACATGCAGAGGGACGGGTATACGCATCAAAGTTCCACATGGTCCTCCAATCCATTCTCTCTCTCTTCACTGATACCAAATATTCTTACTTATATGGTAATGATCTTGTTACTGTTCTCTGTTGCTAGTATACTTTAAACTTGTTTGGTTTCTGAATTTTATAAAAGCAGAATCATACCTTGTATTCTCTTGCATCTGTTTCTTTCACTCAACAGAATGATTCTGAGATTTATCTATATTCCTGGGTATAGCTAAAGTTTACTATAGTAGTTTATTTCTGTTCATTGTGCATCGAATTTTATTGTATGTGTCTCCTACAATTTATTTGCCCATTCTTTCGTAGATGATTGTTTAGGCTTTTATAATATTAAGCAATGCTTCCATAAACATTCTTATAAATGTGTCTACTATATATGCCCTCGGTTATAAACTTAGAAATGGAACTGATGGGTTATAAAGTCTATGTTTCTTTCATGATAATAGATTATTCAGCTTTTTTCCAAAGCAGTTGTCCCAATCCTCACACCTACAGGGAGAACATCAGGCTTTCTGTTTTATCATATTTAAAAATATATAGCACATAAAACAAAAACTTAATGGTACTTATAGAATGCCTGGCAATATTCCAAGAACAGTGATTTAAACTTTATAAGGTAATCATTCATTGTACTACTGCTATTCCCACTTTGAGTGGGACAGAGACACAGAGAGATAAAGTCAGTCGTGACAGAGTTTGGCTCCCGGGCAGTCTGCTCTGGAGTCTCCCCGCACCCCACAGTGATTGCATTTGTCTCCCTTAATTTTTGACAACGCAGAGAATGGTGTCTGGTAGTGGTTTCAGTTTATATTTTCCTAACTATAAATGAGAATGAGCAATGTTTCATGTCTTTAATAGATATTTAGATTTTTCTTTTGAGGAGAATTTCAGAGTCACATCTCTCTAGCCTCAGTTTCTACTGGATATTCTAATTCTGCGTTTTCATACTGATTCATATGGTTTTGGAATATATATAATATGTATGTATGTTCTACTAGGAAATTCACATTATCACTGGTCTAATTGGTATCTCTAGATGAATGGAATCTTTAATTTCGTGTAGTTAAGTGTATATCATTCATTTTCTCAAAGGTCATACATTTTGTGTTTATATTAGAGAATGTATATAGTGTGCATGTGTGTTTCCCCGATATTGGCCATAGATTTCTCTTTTTGTTGAAATCTATAGAATCTATCAGAAGTCAATATTTGAATAGTGTTGTAATGGTTAATTTTATGTGTAAACTTTGCTATGCTATGGTGGCAAATTGTGTGATCATATCCCCAAGACAGTGTTTTATAGATGTGATTGACATTTAGAATCAGTGAATTTTCAAATAGGCAATGTATTCAGCAACACACATGAGTTTCTGTTTCATATGTTATCTCTTCACAAGTTAACATAATGAGAAAATTAACACTTTCTCTGGAACCCAGTGTGTAGCTCCTGATCTTAGAACTACTTTGTCTTAGTCACTCTTCTCACTGTAAGAACTAATTTTTTTTCACCCACAAGGTAAAGGAGGAGAAGTTTATTTTGGCTCACAGTTCGTAGAGGTTTCATCCCATAGTCACCTGGCTCCCAGACAGGGTTGCCTGACACAGGAGAATGGGAAAGGAGAAACAGTCCATGGCAGAGTAGGCAGGAGGCTTCGAGACAATGAGTTCCAAGGCTCCCTTTTGTCTCAGCCAGGTTACCAGCCTTTTGGGTGGTGCTCCCTACACCCAGGGTGGGGGCTCTGTCCTCAGTACGTCCATTGGTCATACCTGAAACTATGCTAATTCCAGTTAATGAGCCATTTCAGTACTGCACACCCCTATTCCAATGTCATGAATCCTTGATACAGTCAACTCCAAAAAGCTCCACCTATGAGTGCAGGAGGCCTTGGAGGGGACATTGAGAGACAAGCCATCATATACTTGTTTCTTAGTGTCTTTTAGGAAAGGCCACCAAAAACAGTTTGCGTTCAGCTGGCAAGATCAGCAGTGCAGTTTTACACTGTATCTTAGGAGAATACTAACTCTCCAGCCCTGTGTCATAATCTAATCTGTAAAGAACACAATCATCTTCCCTTTACCAAATATAATGCACTGGCCCATTAACTTGATGACACTGCACTATTGAACCTACTGAATAAGAGCTACCCACTCATATAGACTTAGTGGTAAGATACTTGGATGTCTAGTGGCTGGAAATAAAGTGACAAAAATTCAGAGGCCTTTTATCTCAATAAAATGTCTAGGAGTCAGGTCAAAGTATCATGGAAAGTTAAGTTGCTGCCCCTAGTCTCTTTTATAACTCCACTCCCCCCCACACATAAAGAAAAAGAAACAATGTTTATGGATATCTCTGGACTTGGAGGCCATTCACTTGGGTGAACCGCTCCCCTTCATTTCCCAAGAAACCTAAAAAGGTACTGTTTTGAGATAAGTTGGGCATAAGAAAAGACTGCAACAGTTCCAGGGCAACCTCAAGCTGCTCTGCCACTTGGGGTCATGTGATCTAGTAGATCTACTGGAACTTGAGGCACTGGTGCAGATAGTGAGTCTTTGGAGAATCAGGCAAGACCTACAAGGGAATCTGATGCAGTATATTAGAATTCAGGGCCAAAGCAGTGCTTACTCTTAAATTGCTTTTTTGCCTACCGTAAGCCTTGGTAGCTGAATGTTTAACTGCAGGGCAGTAATTTAATAATGATTTAAACATCCCAAGGTGAAATGGAGAATGTGTGACCCACCATCAGGAAAGCCACCTTGCTGGTGGAGTACCACCCCAATTTCATGTGGAAATAGGATAGATGAGATTGGGATCCAGAGGATCTGCAAGACACGAGGAAGTGACACAAGTCCACAGTGTCTACTGTACTGCTACTGATCTCCTACTCAGTCTGAAACCACAGCTTCAGGAGGAGTTTCATGTAACAGGTTGATGAAGGGGAAAAGCTAGGGCCGAGTTTACATATGACTTTGCACAATATTCAGGCACCACCCCAAAGGGGGCAGCCATCACACTACTGCCCTCTCCTCATTCTCTATAGGCAGTTGTGAAGGAACTCGAAGGAGTGCATCTGATCAGGCTGCATGGAACAAGAAATGAATGTAATTGCAACAGAATTTTGAACTCATGAGCTGTGGCCAGTGGGTTGACTGGATAGTTAGGAACTAAGGAATATGAGTGGGCAACGGTGACAAGGGAATTTTGGAAGAGATAGGTAGATAGACTTTCACAGACAGGAGTAAAAAAAAACACACACACAAAACACAGAAGATATTGATGTATGTTCATCAACATATGACATCTGAAGAAGATTATTCGGTAACCAAGTGGACAGGACACCCTGGTCTGTGGAAACAGTGAGCTTATTTCCCTGGTGTTCCACTATTTCCACCTTGTGGCCTGACGTCAATCTCCTCTATTTCTTCAGAAGCTACAGAAAGATGCACGTCAAGCTCCCCTCCCCCCGCCTTCTTACCATTGAGCCAATCTAGTTTTTCTTTGTATTTTTTTCCCTGTTCTTTTTTTTTTTTTAATTTTTTACTCTTTATTGGTAAATTACATATATGCATCATGATTGCACTCCATAGTGGGGATTTGTACCAGTATAAGACACAACTTAATTCTCATTTTTTCCCACAGCCCTACCCACCCTACCACCCCCCCATATACATAAAATTTGTTTCCTTAATTTTTTGTTACAATCTCATCATTTTTCCCCCTTCACCCTATTTTACATTGAGAATTTTCTATTTCACAATATATAACATACAGTTGTAGGACTCATTCACATCTTTATTTTCTCATACCAGAGAAAAGATGCAATATGTACCTATCTGTGCCCTATTTATTTCACTTATGAGGATATCCTCAAGGTATGTCCATTCAAGTAGAAATGATTCAAACTTATCATTTTTTATGGCAGAGTAATACTCCATTGTGTAGAAGAATCACAGCTTTTTTATCCAGTTTCCAGTTGATGGACACTTGCATTGTTTCCAAGATGTAGCAGTCACAAATTGGGCTGCTATAAACATGGGTGCACATATGTCACTGTGATATGAGTCTTTTAATTCTTGTGTGTATATACCTAGCAGGGCAATGGCCGGGTCAAATGGGACCTCCAATCCTAGCTTTTTGAGGAATCTCCAAACTGATCTCCACAGGGGTTGTATGAGTCTACAGTCCCACAAACAGTGGAGAAGGGTTCCTTCTTCTCCGCGGCCTCGCCAACATTTGCTGTTGGCTGAATCTGAAATGGCAGCCATTCTATGTGGAGTGAGATGAAATCTCAATGTTGTTTTCATCTGCCTCTCTCGAATGACTAATGATGTTGAGCATTTCTTCATATGCTTCTTAGCTGCTCTTACTTCTTCCTCTGAAAAACATCTGTTCATTTCAGATGCCCATTTTTGAATTGGGTCATTAAATTTCGGTGGGCTGATTTTTTTGAGTTCTTTATATATTCTAGATAGTAGCCCTTTGTCTGAGGAACAGTTGGTAAAGATTTTTTCCCACATTGTTGGTTTCCTTTTTGCACTGTTGGTGGTTTCCTTTGCTGTGCAGAAGCTTTTTAAAAGAATGAGGTCCCATTTGTTGATTTCTTCAGCCAATTCCTGTGCTATAGAAGTTTTGTTCATGAAGTCTTTCCCTAAGCCAATGTCTTCAAGAGTTTTACCTAACCTGTTTTGCAGAAGATTTAGAGTGTCTGTTTTAATATTTAGGTCTCTTATCCACTTTGATTTTAGCTTGGTACATGGTGAAAGAGTCAGATCTAGTTTTAATCCTTGGCAAGTTAAGGCCCAGTTTTTCCAGCACCATTTGTTAAAGATGCTATCTTTCCTCCATTGAAGATTTTTGGCTCCTTTGTCAAAGATGAGGTGACTCAGTGTATCTGGCGTAGTTTCTGGATCTTCTAGTCTACTCCATTGATCCTCAGGTCTGTTACTTTGCCAGTACCATGCAGTTTTTATCCCGGTGGCTTTATAGTATAGTTTCAGGTTCGGAGTTGTAATAACCCCCACCATGTCCCTGTTGCTTAGAACTGCTTTGGCTATTCTAGGTCTTTTGTGGTTCCAAATGAAAATTTGGATTTTTTTCTCCAGATCTGTGAAATATGCTGTTGGGATTTCAATAAGGATTGCACTGAATGTGTAGAGTAGTTTTGGGAGTATAGCCATTTTGACAATATTGGTTCTTCCTACCCAGGAGCAAGGTATGTCTTTCCATTTTTTGATATCATCTTCTATTTCCTTTTTTCAGAGTGCTGTAGTTTTCAGAGTAGAGATCTTTCACCTCGTTTGTTAGATTGATTCCTAGGTATTTTATTTTTTGGTGTGCTATTGTGAAAGGGACTGACTCTCCAATTTCTATCTCAGTGGGTCTACTGTTTGTGTATACGAAGGCTATTGATTTTTGAACATTGACCTTGTAACCAGCTATGCAGCTAAAATTGGTGATTAGGTCCAGCAGTTTTTTAATTGAGTTTTTAGGATCCTCTAGATAGAGTATCATGTCATCAGCAAATAATGACAGTTTAACTTCTTCTTTTCCAATCTTTATTCCTTTTATTTCTTTCTCTTGCCTAATTACTATGGCTAATATTTCCAGAACTATATTGAACAGAAATGGTGAGAGAGGACATCCTCGTCTTGTTCCTGATCTTAGTGTGAAAGGTTTCAATTTTTGACCATTTAGTATGATACTGGCTCAAGGTTGCTCAGAGATAGCTTTTATTAGTTTGAGATACAGACCATCTATTCTGATCTTCTGTAGGGTTTTGAACATAAATAGGTGTTGTATTTTGTCAAGCGCTTTTTCTGCATCAGTTGAGATGACCATATGATTTTTGTCCTTAAACCTGTTAATATAGTGTATAACATTGATTGATTTGCGTATGTTGAACCATCCTTGCATCCCTGGGATGAATCCAACTTGGTTAGGGTGTATAATCTTTTTGATAATTCTCTGTATTCTGTTTGCCAGGATCTTATTGAGGATTTTGGCATCAATGTTCATTAGAGATATTGGCCTGTAGTTCTCTTTTTTGGTTGGGTCTTTCTCTGCTTTTGGAATCAGGGTAATGGTTGCTTCCAGGAATGAGTTTGGGAGTACTGCTTCCTTTTCAATTTCATTGAAG
>PVIR01013574.1:0-41964 GCA_004026965.1 Petromus typicus
CCTAAGAGGTGAAGAACAGCAAGTAGTAATACAGCACCTATCTGATAAACATTAACAAAATTCACTGTGAAACAATAATAATAATAAAACAATAATAAAATAATAAAAATAAAACAATAATAAAAATCTTAATTTTTATGTTGCTATAAAGATAAAATGAAAATGTGAGGGAGAAATAATATATAAATAAGTATGAGGTATTTGAATTTAAAGATGTAAGTTGAGTTGCATTGAGTTGCATTGAGTTGCATTAAGCGCTAGGTAAAGGAGAATATTTGGAGAAATATTTTATGTGTTCATGAGAAAAGTAGAAAATAAAATAAAATAAAATAAACTTATCAAAACTATATATGGGAGTAATATTCATAGAACAGTTCTTTCAAAGTTATTGCTTGAAATACCAACACAGAGTGAATAAATCCACAACTGGAAACAATCAATGAAAAGTTCTGAAGCAGCCACACTGTAGATCTATTAGAAATAATATAGGTTCTTTGAAGATGTAATTTTTCACCAATATTTATTTTCTTAATCAGAGGTTATATGTGTTTTATATACACATAAAATATTTAATAATGACAAAAAGTAATATCAATTTTCATTTTAAAATGAAAAAAAGGAAAGAAAGATGAAAGAAAATAAATTGTCATTTTTTCCAGCACCATTTGTTAAGTGAAATAAATAGGGCACAGATAGGTACATATCGCATCTTTTCTCTGGTATGAGAAAATAAAGATGTAAATGAGTCCTAGCATTGTATGTTATATATTGTGAAATAGAAAATGCTCAATGTAAAATAGGGTGAAGGGGGAAAATGTTGAGATTGTAACAAAAAAGTAAGGAAACAAATTTTATGTATATGGGGCTGGGTGGTAGGGTGGGTAGGGCTATGGGAAAAAAATGAGAATTAAGTTGTGTCTTATACTGGTACAAATCCCCATTATGGAGTGCAATCATGATGTGTATATTAAATGTACCAATAAAGATAAAAAAATGGAAAAAAAAAGAAAATAAATTGTCATTTTACCTGTGAATAAATTGCATTGAAAGGAATATTCATAAAAGTCTTATTTTAGAAAGCTGCAACTTCTTATACCTGTTTGGCCCATACCAGTATCTTAAAGGGGATCATAGTTACTGATTCCAAAATGAAAATCTTTAAAAACTAGGAATCAATTATATTTTAAAATAAATGAAACAGTACATTCTAGAAAAAGATAAAATCATGGTACAGTGATTCATGCATACTCATGTTTATTGTAGCATTAAGTTATAGAAACAGTGTAAACACATCAATGGACAAATCTGATGAGGAAAATATGTAAGTACATGTAAACAATGGAATATTAGTTAGTCATAAAGAAGAATGAAATTATGATTGGAAAGAAAATTGACAGATTTTGAGAGATTAAGTCAGGTACAGAAAATTAAAGATCCCACTGTTTCAATTCCACAGGAAACTCAAAGTATAAATAAATTAGATTGAAATCCAGGAGAGGCGATAGAAACAAGGGTGGCAGACTGGTGATGCAGAGGGTATCGCAGGAAGAGAGTCCGGGAAACATAAGGAAGGAGACAAAGTGGATCAAGATGATCAAGGCATGATTGGTGCATTTATCAATTCCCCCAAAAGCATGCAAATATTATATATTGTGAACATAAAATTAGCAAAAAATATAAAAAAGAAAAATAAAGTTGTCAAGATCATAATTAGGTGAATTTTATTGTATTTAGATTATACTTTAATAAGGCTGATTAAAAATTTTTAAAATCTATATTTTTCAATATGAAGTTTTCCAAAATTTTCCTTGTTGTTGGATTTTCTAATTCCCATACTTATTTGTGATAAGGACACAATACCCAACACAGCTTAAAGTGGAAAGGTATGTTTGGGCTTATGTATGTAGAGGTTCCAGTCTATAGTCCTTTGGTTCCAAAGTAAGGAAGCATGGCAGAGTGGTGTGCAGAGGAGGAGAAGCTCCTGGTGAGGCCACAGGGGGCCAGAGAGAATGAAGGGAGGAGCAGATCAATCCCTCCAGGCCATGGCCCCAGTGGCCTCTTCACACCTGACCCCACCGCAAATAGCAGGTCAGCTATAAATTCATCAGTAGACTAAACTCATGATCCAATCACCTTGCCAAAGACCCACCTATGAGCAAAGGAGATTTTGGGGGGACATCTTGTTATAAACTATAACAGAAATTTTAAAAATATGAGAAAATAAAATGTGCCACTTTTTGCAAATATATTTCAAATTAATTAAAACTAATCCAGTTCTAGCCTACATGGAATAGCTCAGTAACTACTGTCTGTCCCACTGCTGCCAATTAAAAACATTTGATAAATTATTGAAAGCGCTTATCCAATGAATCCTTAAAAATGTAACAATAATAAGCAAATTCAAGAGTGAAGACAAAGTTTGAAGAAAAACCTGTACAGAGGTTATATCCCAGTGGTTTTCTATTCTGATATTTTGTCTTTAATCTTAGGGTGACTCCACTGTGGAAACATGTGAATCAAAACAAACAAACAAAAACAAAGAAAATGTCTCTTGTATTTCTGGTCAAAAAACTGGAGAACTCTTCGTGTTGAACAGAAGAGGTGTGTTACACTCCAAATTGTGTCCCCTCAGGATTCATATTAAATCTTAACTTCCATGTGACATTTTGGAGACGAGACATTTGAGGAGGTAATGTAGATCAAAGGAGGTGATAGGAATGGCCCTTATGTGACAGGGGTAGCTTTCTTACAAGGGAAAGCAATGTTCAATTTTTCTTTCTCTATGTGCACTCAAAGAAGGGGCTGGTGAGGTCACAGGGAGAATGCAGCCTTGAGAATTCTAGCAAAGGACCCCTCTCCAGAAACCCATTTTAGTGACCTCATTATCTTTTTTTATCCAGGCTTTAGAATTGGAAGACTATAAATAATAGAGCTTCAGCCACCCAGTATATTATACTTTGCTATGTATCCTGAGTACAGTAGCATGCGATGGAGTTATTGTTCATGTACTTTCTTCTCTGTCTCTCTTTTTGTCTCTCCTGACTCTACCCTAGATGATGGCCTCAACAGTGGAGTGGATCTGCCATGTTGACATCAAGGACGTCTAGTGTCCTGCAGAGGTGGAGAAATCCTTCTGTGAAGAACATGGGCTAAGAAAGAGTGGTCTGTGTGCGTGAAGCTCTCATCATGTTTGTTTGTTTGTTTGTTTACTTTTCTATCCTTGCTTATTAAGGAAGCATCTCCAGTCACATAGTACTACACTGTAGTGGTGGGATTCCTCAATGACAGAAACCTATCTTTGTAGGCAGAGAACCAGGAAAATAAGCCCCAGGAAAGACATCCCTTGTTCAATGTACAAGTTTTCCTGTTTCATTTCCACCTGAACTATGTACAAAAAAGACAGTTCCATAGCCCATTTGACACTGGAACCACACTCCAAGAAATGGAGAGAAAGTATTCGTTTGATAATCCTCGAGGTTGATTAGGTTCTAAAACAAAACCTAACAGTCATTAAAAGAACAGTAATCTGCATCACATGCTAAAAATGTCAGACACAACCCAAGTGAATCAGCATGTCAATGATGAAAATGTTCTTAAAGTAAAAGGTTAATAACATATCAATCTTGAAGTGTCCTAGATTTTGAAATTACCAAAAAAACATTTTTTAAAGCCACTATTATAGGTATATTCTACGTGGTAAAGTAAAACATCTTCAAATAAAAATGAAACATTTTCAACAGAGAGAAACAGCAACAACAAAGAGCACACAAAATAAAAAACAAAATGCAGGATGGGTTTGTTAGAGTATGCCTATAATCCCAAACCTCTGAGGAGCTGGGGAGGATAACAAGTTCGAGCCCAGCCTAGACAATTTAACGACTTTAGTGAGAATCTGTCTCAAAACAAAAACTAAAAAAGGAGTAGAGAATAACTCAGTGGAAAGGTCCTGTATGCTATTCTAAATACTGTAAGGGAAAAAGAAAGCAAATATAACAATATACATGTAAGATACTTTTGCTAGAAACCAGGAAACATTTCATAAAATAAAGAAAATATTGGTAAATGAAGAGATACATCATACTTATCATTTAGAAAATGTTAAGACATCATCTCTTTCTAAATTGACAATTGAATCATCTAGAATACCTAAAATAAATAATTTAGTTGAAGAGTTTGAACTAATTGTATTTAGAAAATCACTCTAATGCTGCTGTAATTGACTATGTGGGACTGTCAAAATATAATATATTCATGTCCACAGAACAGAATTGTTAAACTTGAAATAGTTTTGCCTGCTGCTAGAAAATAATGTATTTATATGGAAATGCAGTTTGACCCTCAACTCACATCATAAATGAAAATTAACTTGAGAGGATATAGTGGGATTTTAAAAGTTAAAACAATAAGAGATCATAGAAAAGAATATTTATAAACTCAGCTAGATAAGTATTCTTTATGTGAAATATACACAAAACATATATAAAGAGATATGATTTAAGAATCTGATTTTATTCAAGTTAGAATATTTTCTTTGTGACTTGGTTAACAAAACAAAATGAACTAGGAATTATTCCTGTACAAATATTTGTAACTAGACAATACAAAGAAAAACTACATCTTAATATTTACACAAATAAGCAAATTTGTGGTTTTTAAATTTTTTTGGTGGTACTGGGGTTGAACTGAGTACTTCACCCTTGCCAGGCAAGCACAGCACCAGTGAGCTACATTATCCATCCAAAATAAACAAATTTGTCAGTAGAATATTTATCAAAAAAAGTTATATGACTAGAAAATATAACTTTGAAAAGAAACTCAGAATTCTTAGTTACCAAAAAAGAAAATTTGAGCCATACAAAATATGCCACTGAATCCACTAAAATAGCTAAGGGTTTTTAACAACGTGAACTGTTGATGAAAACATAAAACAACTAACATGCTTGTGAGAATGAAAAATAAATCATATAAACACTTTAATAAATCTCTTGGTTGAAATATAGAGTTAAATATACATTTATAGCACAGTCCAGCCATTCCACTTCTAGATTACTACAAGAGAAACAGTAAAATGTGTTGAAGACTTATATATAAATCTTTGCAATAATTTTATTTCACTATCCTGAAAAGCTTATGGAACCCAAATATCTCTCAAAGTGTGAGTGGATAAATAAATGGAGTACATTTCTCCCTAGAATACTTATCAATAACAAAAAAAAAGAATTTTGATTCATACAATTGTATGAATACCAAAAGATGCTCAGTGTTAAAAAGAAACACACAAAAAAGCAAATCTGCTTATGACTTCATTATTTATGAAATCTCAGAAACCACTTGAATCATCCCAAATCAGTCTATAAATATCTTCAATACTGTATTTATTAGTAAATCTATAGATGCAAAAATTGTTGACACATAAATAAGAAAGAACTGAAGACATTGCTTTATTTGATATAAAAGTGTACTAAGTACTGTAGATATTTATTATAATAATTACCTATCAGAAGAAAAATAGATTAGTAGAAGTAAAGTCAAAAATGGTTTCAAGTAAATATGGAATCCAGTGAAGACCTGAGCAGAGACCTGCAATACCTGTTAGCCAGAGGGACGATGCTAATTGCTTCATAATAGCCTGAATTGTTTTCCACAAAGGTTGGCTTCAATAATATGTTTATTATTAATGACTTAATTTTTCAGTATAATATTACGTTTAATATAGGATTTCAAAGATTGCCTTCTCTATATTTCTTCAACAAGGAGAAAGATAAAGTGCTCTGGCACAATGCTGGCACAATGTTCACAGAAAGGAAGATCAAGAATTGAGAAATAAGACAAGTCTGATAGAACTCAGTAAAATAGGCTAGTGTGAATTTGATTTGGCACAAATCTTTCATATATGTAAAACTGATTAAAATCATTAAAGTCTATTTCTATGTAGAATGAAATATTGATGTTAAAATTTCTATTTAATCTTATTTTAAAATTACCCATATTCAGTTAAACTTTAACTACATTTCTAAAATTATATAGTTTCTTAATCCTATAATACAAAAATTTAAATCCAGAGTGCTGAAGTAAATGACCATTGAACAGAACAAGGGATGAAAGGTTACTCAGAGTCAATGTCCATTTCGAGCTCCAAGGAGTCCCAGAGGAACTGCTGTTGGGTCCAGTGAGTCTATTCAACATGAGAAAGTCACACAGCAACAGCTCTGAACTAAAGCTTTGTTAATATTTATTGAGAGAACCAGAAAGCAAGGGTTACAAAAAAAAGGTCTAGGTAGCAGCTCATGTGGAGTACAGAAGTAGGGCAGGAAAACGTTAGAGTGATCTGTTAAGGGATTTATCTTGGGACCAATTTAAATGATGAATTTGATTACAGGAGAGGCGATAAAGCCAGAAGTCATTCCTGTAGGCATTGTGTTTGGTTGTTGTTTTTTTTGTTGTTGTTGTTGAACTCATTATTTTAGTTCAGGGTGGCCTTGAATTCACGGTGATCTTCTTTCTTTAGGCTTCCAAGGGCTGGGATTAGAAGCATGTGCCACTGTGCCTAGTTTAGACAATACATTTTAATCTTACCTGGGTTTGTGGTCTTGTCAGCTGTCTTTTAATCTCTATACCTTCTGGAAAGTTTTGAGAATGTAGCTCTAAAAGTTCCTTATATCCATCTCATACATATGTCTGCCCAACACTCACACCATGGATTTAAATGTTTTCAATTTTAAATTAGCTTTAACAATAATATAGTTGCCAACTTTTACATATGTCACATGAGGACATTAGGAAACATCATTATCAATCATTTTCTGTTAACCTAAAAAAATATAACAAGAAAAATATAAGAAAATAAAGACAAACTATATTTGTGAACTTAACTTCATGAATAACTAACTGGATTATTACTGCTTCTGTCTTTTGAAGAAGACCTCTAAAAATGCACAAATCCTTGTACTGTAAGACTTTGTAGAAATGGTGCAAATAGTCCTTGCATAGTTACATGTAGTTGTTCTACAAATTTCAAGACTCCTTCTTGATAAAAAATTTTTGGAATCAAGGTTAAAATAGGCCAGTAGTAACTTTACTGAATATAAACTGTTCTTTTTTTAATAACTTTTACTCCAAAAATACTCTAATAATTATGTTTCTATTTTTTTCTACAGTGCTAAATATTCAAGAATAGAATATGAGGTAAATTATTAATAAAATACATACAGGCCTTTGTCATTCTTATTAATGTTTTATATTAAAATGTGATATCATTAACACATTTTACAAAATTTTAATCTGCAAGATAGTACTCTAGCTGTCTTAGGTACTTTCTTTGCTTTAATAGTTTAGCTTTAAGGCAAAGTTTTCATATGAACAATTTTTTATTAGACCTTCCAGATATACAGCATCTTGTTAAAAATTCATACTAGCCAGAATACAAAAAGGTCAGAAAATGTCTTTGGAATTATGCCATGGTCTTTTTGATAATTCATTCAAATTTTAAAAGAGAAATTCTTCATTAAGTAAAGAATCTAATGCTTATTAATTTATCTGCTTAAGAAAGGGACTCTGCTAATTCTTTTATTATATATCAAAGACTGTATGTTTTCACCTCTTGTCCTTGCTATTGATTAATTGCCTTCAGCCAACACAGATAGCAGTTAGAAAAAAACCTCAGTAACTCAAGTATGTTCCTGATCTTTTTGTAGCCTAGTGAAAGGCTTATTCTTCTGGCATTCTCCTTTGTAAAAGCTGAAACACCTCAATTTAAAGCCAGCATTCCTGTGTGTGTGTGGATTTTGCAGTTCTTGAGAAAAGTGATGGAACCACTTAGATGCTAGAGACTTGATATGCACAAGTGGAGGAAATAAATATAATGTAAGCAGTACTCCTTGATAACAGATTCAATTCTCCAGGAATAACACATGTACTAGAGTTGCAGCTAATGTATCATAAGCTGCTCAAGGCCTATTCACTGGGAATTATAGAGGGTTGGGGAGTGTCGAGGTCGGTTGGCTAAAGGGGTAATTTTGTAGGTGAGGTCTCTAAGGAAAAGAAAGCACATTGGGCTGACATTAGCAAAAGCAGCAGCAAACGTCTTTATGTTTTGGCCCTCATATTAGCCATTATCATACATTACCAGACATTATTACATCACTGTGTCTTGACATGACTGTGTTGTACATATGTTAAGTCATTTTTATAGAGGTGGCACTGCTGTGTGCCTGTTCTAAATGGCAGGGTCATGTCTTTGGGGGTCTCATACGTCTCAGGCTTTGAAGTGCTCTGAAGTGGCTCTCCATATCTCATACTCTGAAAGATCAGGGAATGGTTAGCTTTTGTGAGTGACCCCGAGGGCTGACTTTTATATACAAAGATGCAACAATATATTGTATACAATAATATAGGGAACAGTATAAAACCATTCATCTCATCATTACTACAACACTACTTATGGCCATCCAGAGCCAGGAAGACCTCAAGAGTTTCCACCTTTGGATTAGGAGATACTATTGTAAATCGTGGATGGCAGACAGTTTTGTATCTATTTTTTGCAGGGCCTCTTGTACCTGTGCTTTGTGGTGGTTAGGCAATACATCTTAATCCTACTGGACTTGGGGTCAAAATAAAAATGTACCATTTTACATATGAGGACAAAAGTGCCTCTTTGTGTTTTGATGAGCAAATTTAAGGCTATCTGGATTTGTATCACCACCTCTTCCATTTGGGACGTTTTGCCCAGGAGCAACATCAGAGTCTGACGTGTGATATTTAGGGACTGAGCTATATGTTGAGCAAGAGCTTTAGCCTGGAGGGCTAGATCTATAGTCATTGTCCTTAGTATCATAAATATCACTGTCTAGAATCACCAGGCCATCTGTCAAGTATGATGCCATCTGTGACACTGCATCTTAACTGTGAGGTATATCTGTCATGGTGGGCCTAATAGTACCTTTATTATAGGCTAAACCCAGGTACAACATCCCATCTAGTGTATAGAGGGGTATGGTCAAGCAATCAAGGACACCATCTGTGAGTTTATAGACATTTTACCAAGCATTTCTGTTATTTATTTATAATGTGTAATTACACAACTTAACTGGTATCCATCTTGCAGTTAAGTTTCCAACCAATGTATTTACCTGTTGAATTCAAAGTGGGGCTATATGTAGTACCACTACTTGATTTTTTGTTATCCCTGTCATTCATATATCACAGGTTGCCCTAGTTTATATGGAATAGTTGTGTTCTTTGGATTAGCCCCTCAATATTCTGGTGTCATTGGTCTCAGGAGGAGCCAGTCTGATTTTGTTGTTGTCAGTTAAAATGAGCAGGGTCACTGGTGCAGTTTTTTATGACAGGCCCTTGACTGTATCTGTTTGGAGTTCAGTGCACATCCAACAATGTGGTCACTGGTGCACAACTACAAGTGTGATCAGGAGATGATGTTTTGGCTTGATTTATCTTGTTGAAGGACAGGGCAGAAAGAGAAACCATCATAAGAAGATCTCACCCTTTTGGGAGGGTGTAGATCACATGTTTATCTTATGATGGGATTGTGACTGAGATAATTTCTCCCTGACATAGAAAACCAAGTCTGGATTTTTGTTGTTATTAGGAGTAGGAAGTTGGAGCTAAGTCTACCACCCCCAACCGAATGGGGTAAGCAGCCACAATGTGACTTTTTTCTGTTTAGGCTGGTGGCCCTGCCATTATGTGGAGAGCATACTAAGGTCATCAAGGTCCATGTTGAAGTCTAGGCCTGGACCTTTATCCTACAGCCTTTCCCCAGGGTTCTAAGAGGAATACCTAAAGTTCCATTAGGGGATCTGTGGACCAGCCAGTGTATTTAAATCTATTGATAGCAGGTTTCTTACCACCTGGACTCTAGTATGGGAGTGATTAAAACTCCTTTCATCATCTTAGGATGGTGTTTTATTGGTCAGATATATAGATGGATCAGCTGTATTTGTAGAAGGTGATCTAATGGGTTGTTACCATTATGTTGGGGCCATTGAGTAATTACACAACCTGTGGTATTACCCACAACCACCTGATGAACTTTGGAGCCAAACAGGCCAGTTCAGTTTTTAAGAGTCCATTATATCAGCTGTTTGTGGCCAGTAGGGTGCAAGAAAAAGTCAAGTGATACCATTGTCTTTGGCTAATTGCTGTATGTGATCTTTTGTAAAATGAGTTTTCTGGTCAGATGCTTAGTGCCATCTGCTATGCTGAGGTTAACTATTTTAATATCTTGCATGGTGTGGGGCCCCCCATGTCCCAGTTTCTTGTGGAGTCCTTGGAGGGAGGTCACCCTTCTCAAGGTATCTGCTAAATCACTTCTTGGTGAGGGGAGACTATGTCCTGACACATAGTGTACCACATGGCCACATTCTCATAATTTGCCTTAATTCAGCATGTGGTAGGGGTGCATGTGCTATCTGCCAATCCAGGGCCACCCAGGTTGGCAACTTAGGTTCATCCTCCAGCAGAAAGTCCAACTGTGAAAACATGTAGAGGAGCCTGAACACTCTTTATGCATTACAAGGAATCATACTGTCTGCAGCTTCACCTGTCTGCTCTGATTTTCAACCAAAATGTTTCCATACGGAGATGGAGAGCTACTGCCATCCTTTACAGGGTTGTGTCACTGCAGAACCCATTGTATACCGGGCCTCAGCCTGAGGTCTTTCTTTTTTTGTCATGTCAGGTAGGTGTCAGGACTGTCATCCTGTACTGTTTCCTGTTCTGTATGCATCACAGGTCTCAAAATTTGCCAATTTGGCCAATAACAGGCTGGGATGAAATTTTTCATGAGTGCTTGAGCAGGTCCTTATCGGGGCTGTGATACTGCACTTCCAGTGTTGTCTGTTGCTGTTCACTTCCCACAGCCCAGTTACCAATCCAGGTAGGTTTTCCACTGTGACTTTCTCTGAAAAGTCACCTGGATTCACTCAGATAAGACAGAATAATCAGTCTGGTTACTTGCTTGTGAAGATGTCCTCTGCATATCCTACAAAACTTAACACATAGAGGAAGTGTTGGCTATGCCAGTTATTTGGAACATCTCCTGTGGGCTTCAGTACATGGGTCAGGCCCTTTATCTCACAGCTATCGCAGTCACAGGTGCATCGTTTAATTCATCCTTTGTTTTAATTGTTTTACCAACTCTTCTAATCAATAGTTGTGCAGGTCATAAATGTGGTGTGGCCAGTAAACACAGGTAGTGTCCGCCCATACTCTCATCTCCAGGCCAAGGGTCCTCTGTTTTTATTTTTTTACCAAATAATAGGCTGTGTTTATAGCACCAGGGTATTTTCTCAATAATGTGGACTGGGGACTTAGCTACTGGAGGAGGCAGCGCTCTCTGTAACTGGGAGCACGACTTCCTTGGCAGCCAGTGAAACTGGCCCACACACTGGAGGAAATCTTTTGCCTCTTGTCCCACACAGGAGAAAGAGGAAAAGCAGGTAACCCACCTACCTCACTGACTCATAGTGGTAGAAGGAGACTGCATCTAGCTCTTCTAGAGCCCTGAATACATCTCTGGTGTCAGGCCTATGACCTCCCAGGACTCAGGAGCCTTACAGGCTGCCAAAACAGTAGCAGCAGACAACCAGAGCAAAGCCAGGGCCATGTCAGCAATTTTCCACAATTCAAGGGGACACTCTCCTCATCCTGCCCATGACACAGACACAACTTGTCAGGGTTGGGCAGCTGAAAGGGTGAAGTCCACGAGAAGAAGAATCCCTGTTGGGCTGGACATTAACAAAAGCAGCAGCTTGCACCTTTATTTTTCCTCTTATTAGCTGTTATCAGACATTATAGACAATACAGCACTGTGTCCTGACATGACCATGTTGCGCATGTGTAATTGGCAAGGCTAAGTCATTCTTACATAAGTGGGCCCCCTAGTGTGCTTGTGCTAAATGGTGATATCTTTATGGGTCCTTAAATGCCTAAAGCTTTAAAATGCTCTGAAGTGGCTCCCTGCAGGAGAATGAGGAAAGACAGTGGGGAAGAGTTTTTTTTTTTTTTTTTTTTCTTTTTCCTTTTTCTTTCTGTCTTTTAAAGATCACATCCAAATGAGGAATGCCATGCAGAATAGTTCATAAACTCAAATTTGATAGAGACTTAAAAAAATAGGAATACAAAATTTATAGGTACAAACATCCTTCGTTTCTAGTCGGCAGATTATATGTATGTTTGTGTTATTCTGTATGTTTGTTTTTGTCTACTGTAGAAATATTAACAAGAAAATGTCACATTAGAGCAGAAATATAACTGGTAGCTCAAAAGAAAGATGGTAAAGAGGCTTGGAAAATATAGAAACCAGTGTCTTGGTAGTAATAATGCATAGAAATACTACAAGAAAACTACCATGAAGTGCATAAGCTCCAGTTTTCTGTTGATTGTTTTATCTCTTGAGGTCAAATCCTTGGGTCATAGAGATCAAGAGAGATTATCTCTTAAAGTCAAATTCTTGGGTGATAGAGATCAACTGGGTGTTTTGCAATGTATATTTTCCCCTTGAATGTGTTAAGTAAGGTCTCTTCCCCCCCTCCCCTCTTTTTTAAAATAATTCTACCTGGTATTTAAAGAAAAAAGGATAAATGACTACAACAAAGAGGTCAAGGTACTGTTTTCTAAAGAGGAAACTGGACAGTTTTACCTCCAGATTCCATTTCATAGGCCCTTTTATCAAATGTGTGTCTTCCATGTGTCTTAACAAGAGACATCAGAAGAATGGATAGAATTAATGACAGCTACACCAGCAAGACCAGCACGAAACTGTGGTTTAGGGAGTTTTTCCTATATGATTTAAATGCTGTACTTTCATTACTTTATTTAATTATCACAACAAGCTAAAGTAGGTGTATTATTATTTCTTCTAATTTTACAGTAGAGAAAATGTGAACCAAAAAACAGACTGTCCCTTACACAGCTAATGAAACAAAAACCTACAGAAGGGTTTTATTTTTATAAATATGTATTTTATTTCAGATATGCTTTATCACTCATTTCTTTAAACTGTATATATATCTATCTCTAGACATGTATCCAGAGATAGATATATATCTAGAGATAGATATATCTATATCTATCTATAGATCTATAGATATACATATATAGAGATATATCTATATAGATAGATATAGATATATCTCTATATATGTATAAAATAAGGATGTACTGAGAAGTACAAAAGTTTTAAGTGTATCTTATGATATAGATATTATGATTTTGTTTTGGGTGAAATGACAGAATCAGTATTTTAGTGACAGAAACTTTGATTATTAAAGTAATGGAAAACATACCTCATCTAACTGAGCATAAAAACTGTTATGGCTTTTGATATGCATTTATGTTCACCTGATTTATTAGCCCTTAAAAACATGCAAAATTAAATATGTGCAACTGACACCTCAGTAAAGATTATGGTTAATTCATTTTATAATCACGTCTCAGGCATTTTATGAGGGCTAGGTGACTTAAAATCTGATGGGAGATATAGATCTTCCACTAATTCACTTTGAATATGTTCAGGAGGTCCTGAGCCATGGAAGGAACATTTATTTCTTACTTGGTTTACTGGGGCAATATTTATAAACAGTTATCTATAATTTGAAGAATTTTTGAAGAGAAATGCCAAAGGTTATTTCTTTTCACAGCATGAATACAAAATTCAAAAATAAATGAAAGCTATTAAGAAGTTATTTTCAATAATCTCATATTTCATTCATTCAAAGAAAGAAGAACTTGCTGAAGGCCATAATTTCTGCAGCTAGTTTTTTGACAGACTAATGTATACTAATAACTTAAAATATTTTCACAGCTATGAACTGTAGACCGTTATAAGATGTGCTTTTTACCTTTGCTATCCAAACCTATATAATTCCTAATTGAAGTTCAGTAAAAATTCATTCACTTATGATTTGAAAATTTATGCTACATATTAAATTTTTGTAAGCTAGTACATGTACTTCAATCTTCTTCATAATCCTTTTGGCTCTTTGAAATAGATTATAGAAGACTGTTGATAAGTATATAAATCATTACAGGTAAGTATTTTTTAAAAACTGAAAACAAAAACTTAACTGCCCATGTTGGAAAACTAGCAATGTCTTTTTCTATTCTCATTATTGATATTATGCATTTTTATAACCCTAAATGACTGTGTCTTGCCCCTGTTAACTTTGTGTTAATAAATGTTTCACCGGTGGGGAAGCTAAACAGGAGACTTGTGCAAATGCACACTGCTTTGTACAATCTTCTCAATAGAAGTTACTCTTCCTTTCCTTGAAAACTTTGAGTTTTAGTAGAGCCCCTGACTTTAGGGACTCTCCATTTCACGTGAACCATTCAGCTTTGAGTTTTGATTAGATTTTTACTCAACACTAATCTTTTATAGTTTAGTTCACACTCATAAAAATTTTTGAACAAAAAGATGCTAATTTTAAAGACTATATTCATGCACAATTGTTACAGAATCCTCACATGATTTCCAAGTTAATATTTTTCAATGTACTGAATCATTTCTTTAAAAATCATATTTCAATTTTTTATCCAATCCTCTTTTTTAAAAACAAATTTTCATTTATCATTGCTTTTTAAAGAAGGCAGAATAGTATGAGTGCAACAGGGTGAGACATATGCATATTATGATTATTCTTAGGATACCTCAATTTACATTAGGAAGAGTGTTTTAAGGGTACAACATTCCAGTGTTTCACGTTGGACAGGAAACCTGTTAAATTCCTGCATCATAGGATGAAAACAACACTGAGATATCATCTCACTCCACATAGAATGGCTGCCATTTCAGAATCAGCCAATGGCAAATGTTGGCGAGGCTGCGGAGAAGAAGAAACCCTTCTCCACTGTTGGTGGGACTGTAGACTCGTACAACCCCTGTGGAGATCAGTTTGGAAATTCCTCAAAAAGCTAGGATTGGAGGTTCCACTTGACCCAGCAATTGCCCTGCTAGGTATGCACACAAAAGAATTAAAAGACTCATATCACAGTGACATATGTGCACCCATGTTTATAGCAGCCCATTTTGTGATTGCTACATCTTGGAAACAACCCAAGTGTCCATCAACTGGAGACTGGATAAAAAAGCTGTGGTTCTTCTACAAAATGGACTATTACTTTGCTATAAAAATGATAAGTTTGAATCATTTCTACTTAAATGGACATACCTTGAGGATATCCTCATAAGTGAAATAAATAGGTCACAGATAGGTACATATCACATCTTTTCTCTGGTATGAGAAAATAAAGATGTAAATGAGTCCTAGCATTGTATGTTATATATTGTGAAATAGAAAATGCAAAAAGTAAAATAGGGTGAAGGGGGAAAAATAATGAGATTATAACAAAAAAGTAAGGAAACAAATTTGATGTATATGGGGGGCGGTAGGGTGGGTAGGGATATGGGAAAAATGAGAATTAAGTTGTGTCTTATACTGGTATAAATCTCCATTATTGAGTGCAATCATGATGCAATCTAGATCATATGTAATCTACCAATAAATATATATATATTTTTTTCTTTTTCAGGTTTTTTGAGACAGGGTCTCGCTTTGTAGTTCAGGCTGGCCCTGAGCTCAGCCTCAAACTCACACCACAGCAATCCTCCTGCCTCTGCCTCCTGAGTGCTGGGAATACAGGCGTGAGCCACCACGCCCGGCACTGTGGTTTGTGTTACTGGTTGCTGCTGGGCATGAGTCTCCACGCCCAGTATGGTATGTGGTTACCAGGGATCGAACCCAGGCCCTTGCGCTTGTAAGACAGGCGCCGGAACCACTGAGCTAACTCCCCGACCCTCTACCAATAAATATTAAAAAAATACTGCATCATATAACACATAAATTGCTAAACAAGAAAGTTATTATCATATATAGTCAAATTTTGGCACAAAGGTCACTAATTTTTTTTTGTTATTAAATATCACTGTTACCATTTAAATCAATGTGATGGTAGACTTTGGTCTTGCTATGTATCATTTTAGTTCTAGAATCACACACAATAATTTTTGCAAGTTAACCTCAGGGATAAAGGACTTTTGACTGTCAGGATAGGGAATAGGCCTGTACAATCCCCACCCACTCTCTAATGCACACACACGCACATACAAACACAAAAACTCACACAGACACACCAAGACTTTTTGGGTATACTTTTGAAATTAATTTTTCCAAATATAAACTCTGTGAGTCTTGCTCATAACTACTGGAATGGCATCTTCAGTGCTTTTGAAGGAAGTGACTGACTGCTACAGCACAGGGTACCAGGCTGGTGGGGTCTGAATACAGATCCTTTTACACTATTAGATCACTTTGTTGATTCATCATGGAATTCTATAGGTAGCCATGTTAGTGTTTCATGATATTTCTCTTCTTTTCTCATTATAATAATTTTTAGTTTGTTTTTAGTGTATAATTTCACATAATTACAGAGCTCTTTCATTAACTCCAGCAGGTTTTCTCAATTTAACTTAAGTGTTGTTTTGTGATGGAAAACTCTTTGTAGTGGGGCCAGTCCTGCATGTCACAAGATGTTTAGCAGTATCTCTGATGCCTATTAGCTAGATGCCGATAGCATCCTGAAGTATGAGAACTAAAATCTATGCAAGCATTGCCACATGTCCATGGGAGGACAAAACCATCTACAGATGTCAATCATCTATGGAGATTTGGATCACAAAATCATATTTTCTCCACCTTTGCTGAAGCTGGTTTCTGTTCTTCTAATCCTTATCTTTAGAAGACATTTGGACACATGGAGAAATTTTATAAAACAAATTGCTAATATTCAAGAACTTAAATTATTCTATGATTACTTACAATGGAATTCCCAGATGAGTCACACCACCAGCACCTTATAATTCTGCCTATATTTATGGCTTTTAATAGGAAATTGGAGTTGATAGGTTAGATTCAGTATATTTGCAAAATAAAATATCTTCAGTAACTTTGATTTTTAATGTTAATTGAACTTACAAATAATTATATGTAATCTTCTTATAAAATTTTACTGCTTTCTTCATAAATATCACTGCTTCAAAGCATAGTATAAAGATTATCATAACTCTCATTATAATACTTTAGATCAGTGCCTCATCTTATACTTTTTCTCCTTATGGTAAATTTTGTGTTAATTTTAGTATGCTTAGTAATCTCAGTAATACTTGTTCTTTTTGGAAATAGTGCACATCAGTACTACTCATTTTCTTTTTGCTGTGTTTTATTTGATAACCAGTATATTATTCATTATAATTCTTTTCTCACAGAACTCACTTTTATGATTTTAAGAATCATTTTTTATTATGTCAGTAAACATTTTGGAAAAAAAAATATGTGCTTGCTGCAGGCCTGTGTGATTTCACTAGCAGAATGGTCCCCAGAAAACCAAATCCTGTTCTTTGATGCCATTTGAACAACCAGCTGTTCTTTTCTCAGATCTCCTTTTCTCTTCCAAAAGTATGACCTTTAAATGGGGAGAATATGAAAACACCACCTGGATTCCATGCCCTTCAAATTCTCCATAATATTTGAGAGATGACAGTGAAAGGCTGTAGGTTTTTCAGGCTCTGGTAAGAGTCTCATGTGTAGAAGCTCAAACGAGTAATAGTTAATGAGGTTTTTGTTCCCTGTCCTGGAGAAGGATCTGTCTTGCATTTGGTAACACTTCATAGAAAGGAAGTTCACTGCTTCATTAACCACGAGAGTTTTTCCTCCTATAGAAAAAACAACCATTCTTGCATGTCAGTGCTTCCTACAACTAAGAGTTCTCAAAAAATCTGGCAAAATTTCCAAATTTTTATGCAAAAATGATATTGTGTTTTCAGAAAACCCATATTTACTTTTGGGAGAAATATCTTTATATCCTATGTGAGTTTCATTGGTTAGAGACAAATCAATAGTAAATTGTTTTATTTGGCAAATATTTTAACATTGTCTGTGCTCCTCCCATTTATTGGACACTTTTTTCTTCTTGGTCATGGAATCCATTAATAGCATTATTTTTGCTTTGTTTGTTTCCAGTCATGTTCCCAACTCCATTTATGGTACTGGAAAGTTTCTTCGTAAATAATGCTTATGTGCAGCCAAAGATTCTTTACATTCTTCACTTTCACACATAAGTTCTTTATAGATCCTTTAAGAAATATTTCTTACTTTCATTCATTCTTACTCTAATTTACTTTTTCCATAAATGTTTATGAGTTGTTATGTGCCTATGTTTCCACCAGCCTCCTAGCAATAGGACTGCATAAGGAAAAATATGGATAGTGTCTGGCTCACATGGTACCTGCACATCAGGGCCGGCACATGGAGGGTACAGCATAATTCAACACACACCATAATTTCACACCGTGATACCTATGTTGAACATGAAACAAACATAGTAGTATATTTCTATAATCTCAGTTTCTTGGGAGGCTGATGCAGGATGATCATGAGTTTAAGTCTAGCTTGTCAAATAAATAAGACCCTAACTAGAAAAATAAAATTAAAAAAGCAAAACAAAAGGGAAAAGAAAATAATTAGCATAATGTAAGATGGGAAAATACCAGGGTTATGTACATGTGAGGACATGGCTTTTAGGATGACTTGGCCAGTTCTGCCTTTCTGATCATTTCTGCAAATGCGCTTACCTGGCAGCACCCCAGAAGCATGCACACTGCAACTCAGAGATGGACACATCTCCTTGAGGACAAGAAAGAGGGCAGCAAAGTCTGTTACGATTATTTCTCTACTGTTCTTGAAGGATCACATATTGGTATAGGTATAAAATCTGTAATACACGTATAGATCAGTTCAAGAAACCAGCTTGAATCCGCAGTGGGCAGGCTATAAAATATTACTGAATTGGCTTATAAATTGGCTATTGATTAAATTATGAGTCTGTCCCAGGCCTAGTGACTACCCAGAGGAACCTCTGGCTGCCATGTGGAAGCAGAGCTTTCTATGCCAACTGTCATGATTGAGGCCTTAATGGTTAGTGACACTATGTCGCCTCTGATAGCAATAAAGCATCGCAGCAGAGACCTTATGGTTCGTGTGTACCACTCTCCCAGGACAAACGTGAGCTGAAGAAAACATAGGGCACTTGTGAGTCGGGACACGTCATTCACAGGAATGCCTTTTACAAGACTGACTCTTACTAGCACCTTCACTCCTACCATTCCCTATATTTGCCTTTATGCTCCCAGCTATATCATGTGATCCATAAACATTGATAAATCCTGAGCCTCACGGTCTTAGCTTTTCATTTCTGATATCCACAAAACAATCCTTCCTCTTTGTCCTTGTCTTTTATCCTTTGCTGTTTTCTCAGTCAGGCAGCTCTCATTAGATAAGTCTCGTATATTTACTTAGGGACTGGTGAATTTCCTAGTCACTAAGAAAAGAGACTTAACTGTCAGAGAAAAAAGAGCTTGTCTTCTAGGGCACCTACATACCACCATGTTAGTTGCGAGTTCTAGTTTCTTTCTTTTGTGGAATTGAAATTATCTTATCTATAAAATAAGATCTAATCAACCTCATATATGTGGAATGAAGACAAATGCAATGTTTAAGGTTATCTATTGATAGTAAGACAGAGTAAAGAGGAGAGAGGATGAGAAAGGAGGACATGGCAGGAAGGGAGAGGAAGACAACAAAAGGGAACAGAAGGGAATGGAAGTAAATCAACAAGTGTCGGTGAGGGAGAGGACAATGTAAACCTTTGTGGTCTGTTTGTGGGAGGGTAAAAGTATAAAGTTGTTATGGAAAATAGTATATTATTGCCACAAAAATTAAAAATAGAATTACAAGATGGTAAAATAATTTTACTTTGGGTTGAATACCTAAAAGAAATGAACAGAGGGTCTCAGCAAGATATGCACAGTTCTGATAGCAGAATCTCTCACAGTGGCTTTACATATAAGCAACCCGTGTATCTGTGGACAGATGAATCCCTAACCAAAGTGTGACATATGCACATGTACATGTTAGAATGTTTTTCAACTGTAACATAGAAGAAAATTATGATGTAGGCTGAAACATAGAAGAAAATGGAGAAGGTTTTGCTAAATAAATCAAAGGTAGAAAGAAAAATAGCACGTTTGCAATTTTATGAAGTTCTTCAGAGTAGTCAAAGTCAAAGCGCCTGCCTGGCTGCTGAGCATGGAGAGTGGGGGAACTGTGGTGGATTTTCCGCTGTAAGGATGAAAAGTTGTGGAGATTGATGGTGATGGCTGCACAACATGAAGGACACACTTATCAACATTGAACTGCACATCTAAAAATAACTAACTAATTGATGTTTTAAAACATAATGTCTAACTTAATGTATACAACTGAGTAGATGGCACACGGTAAGCAAAAATATTGCATTAACTTTTATTTTTATACTGTGTGTGTGTGTGTGTGTGTGTGTGTGTGTGTGTGTGTGTGTTTTGAAACAGTGTCTCACTATCTACTTCACAGTGGCCATGAATTCACAAAGTGCTCCAAGTTGGGCTCAAACCTATGGTAATCTTTCTGCTTTAGCTTCCTCAGTGCTGGGGTTGCAAGCATGACTCCCCCCCATGGCTATTTTTATAGATTTTTGTTAATAGGCTACCTTGTTCTAAACATTTTTAGGTAGTAATATTTTCTTATGGTATAATAGCACTCCAATTTTTGAGCACAGTCCCAGGTTCATAAATTTAATTTCATCTTCATACCAAGTCTAGGTCATATTCCTTGGCTTTCTGTTTTAAAAACATGAGTACAGTATAGGTGTTCCCAACCCATGTTACCTTGATAAACAGGTTTTGCCTCTCTTGCCTATTTGGCTGGAATATCCCTTTCTCCACAGACAATTTCCAGAGCCAATGTATAAATTGAAATGTAGATGATCCTTACTGTAAGGTAATTAATAACTTAGAGGCTCTTATTCTGATAATAATTTTGGATAAATCAAATGTCATTTTTGCAGCATATTCAGACTATGTTGAGAATATTCAGAATATATTAACAATATTCAACCTATGGCATGAAATCATTAGAGATGTGAATTTCTGTTACTTAAATGTCTACTTTGTAGACATTTTGTGATAGTTTGTACTGTAATACAAATAATGATATCAAACAAAGCTTAGAATTTTTCTTCCACTTTACAGATGGAAGCTCACTTACTAGTTATTTTCTTGATTTTCTTCATTAAAATATAGGAAAAAAAATCTTTGAAGAAAATTTCTAAGACATGAGCCTAAATAACTATTGTACAAGTAGTTGCAATCCTAGAAAAGGTCTTTCAGATATAATGTTCTAGAAAGATGTGAAGTAGAATATAAGATTTTAAAAAATGATGTTGCAAGGGCAAATAGATGATGTTCAGGCAGAAGATAATACTTTGGTCCCATGATTCATTTGAGTCTCATCCCTGAAAATATAAATGTAGACCAAGAAGTGTTTGATAGCTTTTCTTCCCATCACTCACCAATCAAAAGAGAAAGTCTGTCAAGTCTTTGAACTTTTAAATACACTATTGATTTAATTACTGTTTGAACAAAAAAACCCATAAATTTTCAAGGGAAAGAAATATATATTTCCTTTGATTTTTTTAAGTGAACAGAGAGAACACTGAGCTGTAAAATCCAATTAAATTTTAATTTTAAAGAAGACTTCTATGGGTTTGTAAACTATTCTGTCAAATGGAAAGTAGGACGACACTTTAAGACTAGATTACACTAGCAAAGAAACTTATTTTAAAATGCGGAATGCATTCTGAGTTTTTATTTTTTGCTGCCAATGAGAGTATCCACAGCTGTTAGTGAAAACTAAGTTTTCTTCTAAAATATTCATTTGGAGTAAAAATAAATATAAATTCAAGTCACTGAAGTTGTCTTGCATTGTCTTATGAGTGATGGAGTTAAAATTCCAAAGAATAAACAATTTATACTTTTAGACAAAGAGAATCAGAGTTATCAGGAAACATCAGCTAAGACAGTTTCCTAACAGCGACATCACAAGTATCTGAAGCACGAGTTAACAACGTCTTTCACTGTATGCACTGAACATGAGTAAAAGGAAAGGGGGTGGGATCTGGGAGGACATAATAAAGAGAATATGTTTAGCCATTTTTTATTTGTCAGCTACAATATTTCCTGCTGATAGAGCAGGCTCTTATGAATGGCTAATGAGAAGAAAATGAAGATTGAACTGCAAGAAAAATTTTAAGATTTTCGTCTCATTTTTCATGAGGATGTAGGATGGGAGTTCAGAGATGGGGGAGAAATAACACTGATCATCCTTTTAGCTCCACGTGGTTTGTTTATTTCTGAAAGAAATAACAGCAGTTCGCCTACACTGCCTGATGGATAGTAGTCTCCTCATGGTGTGCTGAGTTTATCTCCCAGCCCTACCCTGAGCTATACTGGTAAGCCATTCTGTTTGATGAGATTACTTAAACTAGTTTGATCTAGTCTATGTTGTTGGTTTACAAAATAAATTCTAAAATGAATGAATGTCTGGACTCTAAAAATAGTTTTTTCTGGTTCAAGTGAGATGTAGCTTGCACATTTCATTCATCTTGGTTTTTGGTAGGAATCATTAGCTTTGTGAGTGCCACTGTAAGTGAAATCTGAGAAGTTATAATGAGAAGAAAATATTCAGAGCTTCCATATAGAGATGCTATGGACTCATTCAATGTCCATGTTACAACATGTCTGAAAACTGCTGGTCCACCATAATATCAGGAAGCTGATTCCCCAAACTGACTTTACATTTTAATAAGTAATGTTAGAAATTGTGACTTCCTGGAGATTCTGTACTACTTACAGACATATAATGAAAACTTGTAATGAAACTTGGCAGAACACATGAGACCGCTGGTCAAAGATAAGGAGGAACATGACTTCCAGGTCTAACAGGAGCAGAGCTTCTCTGCCAGAGGTTCCTGGCACTCCAGTTCTCGCAAGACACCTGATCTGGCCAGGTGATGCCAGGGCATTCAGAAGGTAGAATGAGATCTGTGTGAAAGTCTTTGGATGAGAATCTGAGATTTCAAAATGAGATAATTGCATGTATAATTTAGAACAAAAAGTTCTTAAACTATAATATCCAGACCGGCAGCATCAGTGTCTCTTGGGAACTTGTTAGAAATACATATTCTCTATCCTCATCTCGGCCTCATAGAATCAGAAATTCCAAAAAAAGAGCCCAGCAATGTGTGTTTTAACAAGTCTCCAGGTTATTTGCTTCTGCAGGAGAGTTGGGGGATCATTAAATTAGAATAGAATAACACAAAAATAAATACACAAAATGTGATTCTATTTTATGAGGTATTACTATTGTTAGAAAAATCGCCACATTTCCAGATTGAATATTTCTGTTACCTTTATTCACATATAGCTTACTTTCTTAATAAGCTTTAATTGTTTAGGAATTGCAAGATAATATTCTACATGTTGAAGAGAAAGCAGTGGACAAAATAACTGTGATGAAGTGCCAGAATATTCAAATCCAAACTTATGATGTATCAAAGAATTTTAATTTATAGGCAATACATTTCAAAATTGTCCTTTTTTACTTTTATTTGAACATTAGATTCACTTAGAAAGATTTTTTAAAACCACTTACAGCTAAGCTCCACCTAAGCCCAATTTCATAGGAAATCTGGGAGTGGTGATCCAAAGCCATCCAGGTAACTAATGCAAAAGAAGAGTGTCCCTGATAACGAGTGTCCTATTTAAATAGTGTGCATAACTTCATTATTGGATTTGATTATTGGTATTTTCTGCCATGAGATTTTAAGTGCAGTATAATTGTACTGCTAATATTAGTACCAATATTATCATTTCCTGAATTAATTCCAAATAAAATTCAAATACCCTGTATGATAGCAATCATCACAGGGATTCAAAGAAAGTGTGTCTTGTTTCTTACATTGAACTAAATTTCCAGTACATTAAGCACGTGTAGAATGTTTAAGCATAAAATCAAGACTCATCATTTTGCAAGAGGACAGAGGATAAAACTTCTATTACAGTTTCAAAGCTCTTTTTTCATACATGGAATAAAAATAAAAAGCGACTGGGAGGTAAGATTTTGATTAGACATTCATGTTCAAAAAGGAAAATGAAAATCATGATTTTAGGTACTAAAATTATCTTTAGATATCAAAAAAAGAATTATTTAGCAACATCTTAGAAATTCTTTTATTTGGCTTTAGTCGTCTGAGTCAGGTCAGGGCCTCTCTCTGTAGTTCAGGTTGCCCCAAACTTGTAGTGATCCTCCTGTTTCAGCCACCTGAGTTTGAAAATTATAGGCATAGACAACCATATTAGACTACAGAAAAAGTATTAGTAAATTTCTTACATGTGTAGTGATAAACTCACTGTTCTGAGAAAAAGAACACGTTGATTTCATTCTTAGTTCTATCCCCATTATGTAGATAAATCTGAAGACTTAAATCTATTTATTAATCTGAAAAATTCACTTACACAGATACTTGTGTTCACATGAACATACAAAGATAAGCATATTGAGGAGAGGATATGATAATGGAAAATAGCCACTTGCTGTTATTTATCTGTTCTATTATTACTTTATTAATTGTGAAACTATCTTCTGAGAAAAATGGATGACTACCATATCAAATTAAAATATTTTAGTGGTACTAGAAAGTGTTTACTATAAAAAAGAGTTCCTAGCTCAATAGAGGAATCAATTTTATGCCTAATTTGTGTTTCTTAATTGTCAAAGAGATGGAACTAAATTATTTTCCTTCTTTTTTGCAGTAGCAGTGAACCCAAAGAACACTCACTGGCAGCTACAAAATTTGTTATGCCTGTTCAGGCATCTCATTCAGTTTAGTCTTTGTCCAGGAAATCTTTTATTTATTTATTTTTATTAATATATTGATTAAAAAAACTCATGATGGGTTGGATAGACCACAAACATGCACTGATAATTATATTTATGGTGTTATCTGAGAATGTCTAAGATATATATGCAGATACAGAGTTATAAGTATAATATTTTAGGTAAATTTGATAGACTAAGAGTGATAAGCTGTCTCTTTTCCTTGACTTATGCCAAACACAGAGCAATCGGACACTTGTTTTAAAGAGAACAAGTCAGAGAATGAATAGCTTAATCTAGAATGCTGTTACCTGTGATAAATATTTGGTATCATATTTGGTATAATATTGACTCTTGTCTGTGACATACACGGAGCTGCAGAGCTGCTCACCATGCATCTAGAAGAGTAAAGTGTTAGTTGTTAGTTTCTGAACATAGAATACCTTCTAAGCACTCAAACTGGACACGATTTCTAAAAAAATCTGCATCAAGTATTTAATTAGAAATGAGAAGAGTACATTTTAATAATGGCTCCAACTTTTATATAATTCAAAGTTATTTAAGATAAAGTATTTGAAAGTTATATTCATTTTACTTTCTTTTATTATAAAATGAGAATGCTAAATTAGGTAGAACAATAAAACACCCAAACGCTTCCTAACTCTATTTGTAACTTTGGATAATGCATTTTTTTCTTAGTCCATAATCATTTTGAAAAGGACTAAAAGATAAACATAATTACAATGCAGTATATTTGGTTCCCAGAACTTTTTGTTTCTGTTGTGATTATCTGAATCACTATTTAAAATAGTTGTGGAATATTTAGGATATATGTCTACAATTCTGTTACTTGTTTCTGGATGAAGGTTTGAATTATAGAGAAGTGAGGCAAAATAAAACATTTCATTGACATTTTTATTTTAAAACATTATCATTTTATTTTGCATGTAGAACATTTAATTCATACTAGCCATTTATTATTAACTGATTCCAGCTAATAGTATTGTTTTGACACTCAGAACTTATTGAAGAGAATAATTCAGGTCAATTAAAGATATTTTTTTCTGGGCTACAATAACTTAACATCTGTCAAAATTAGGGAGGTTTGGGAATCAAATGCAGATACCAGTTCTTAATAGTGCTTTAAAAATAAACTTGATTTTTAGAATACATGAATATGTTTAATAAGGCCTCTGAATTTTTTGTACCAAAACCATTAATCTTCTGACCCATCTGTTTATAGCCCTTTTAACGAAGGTCAAAATTTGTCACATAATTATTTATCAGTGTCCGGTACTGTACAAACATTTAGAAGACTATTGACTTTGATTTCTCCTATGTAAGAATAGCATTATTCTATTTGAGAAATGTGTTATATTCCTGTCATCCAGGACAATTCTCACCTTCTTTAATTTAAACTCTACTAAAGAAAGTAGACATGGACACTCCATTTCCAATCATAAAAATATTTCTACTGAGCATCACGGTAACATGACATCTTCCCCAGAGTTCCATTTCTGTTTCCTTGTTTCTTTCTCTCCTGTTCTAGTAGCCATTGCAGAGCTTCGTTACGGAAGTCCAATCAGGTAGGTTAATACCAGCTGTCATCTTGGATATGGAAGCTGCATTTCTGTCAGTCACCATCGCTGGTGGATTTTATGGGGAGCACACTCTCTGTGTGTCAGCTCTGCCTCTGAAGTGCCCGCTGCCACTGGCTTATCTTTCATACAAACGCAGTTCACAAAGCCCTGAGTGGATTCAGCATAAAAGTGGACTGTTACCTAAAGCCAGAAAAGGATTTTTCAAAAGTACTTTGCTATCTGCTGATAAAGGAATTCTAAGACGCCAAATCTTGCATTATTTATGTACTATGCAGCCCGTGAAGAAAATGATCTGCCGTAGTATTAAGGATGAGATAATAAATTCTTTAGCTTTAAGGTAACAAAATAAAAAGGCGGTGACCTTTAGCTAATAATCTCTGGGAAGAAAGGTCAATAACTGCCAGAGAAAAGAAAGGCAAGTTTTAAAGTCTATTACTGAATAAAAATCTACCTTTGGAAGGTTTTGTTTTGTATTTTGTCAAACAGAGAATGAATCTGAAACTATAACTATTCGTAAAATTTCTAGCTACACATACATTATTTAATAATCAGACATAAGGATTAAGATGTTAAACTGTGAATATGGCTCAAAAATTTGCAAACAGTCCCAATAATACTCAAGTGATTCCACCATGTTTGTGTTGTGTATCAGTTAAATGTTGATTACAGACCTTTCCACTGAAACACAGTATTTAAATAATATAAAACATGATTTGCATTAGAAAATAAAAGTAAAAGAAATGATAAAATCTAGGATATATTAAGGAAATAAACTTAAATATCATTAACTAGAAAAGTAGAACAGACCAATATAGGAATTTATGGGCCAATATTAAGAGGCAAACACAATCACTATAGATTCCTTTCACTTTAATAGAAATTTTTTATTTTTAAAAGTACTTGTCTATGTATATCACCCTTCTATCCACACACACACACACACACACACACACACACATATGAATCACAATCATTTTTCAGTGATACTTAATGCAAATACTTAATGCTACTTGGAATTTTTTAAATATTTAAAGAAATATATTTTAACACCCCTTCCACAAACGCCCCCCCCCACACACACACACATCATACAACTCTATGTGTTCAGTTGAGTGCCCGTCCATACACATGGCTAGTTGTGGGCTGAAAGGAGAAACAGTATTAGACATCAAAAGATGTAAAGCAAAAGCCACTTTTTCTTTTCTAGAGGGTACATCCCATATTTTAGTCAGACTCATATATCTTATTTTACTTACCCCACTAGGATCACAGCTATTGATATTAAGCCTGTTGATTTGATTGTAACTTCAGTCAAAATATCACATAGACTTGATATGATAGGTAAAATGAATATATTTAAATCTTTACACAAATTATAAGCTCTGTGTCTTTGTATAATATTTTCAGAAGTTAAATATATTATCAAAAATGTCATTTATAATAAAGCAATACTGATAAAATGCTTGGCAGACAGAGGAATAAACAGTATCAGATACTGTGAATACTTTTCAACTGTAGGTACACAATATACTCATCCTCATGACTTCAGTTGCTCATACAGAGAAAATATTTGGATACCATGTACCTGACTGATATAAGAGCAGTGAATGTCTATTCTGGCATTAAATTCAGGTAGAAATGTGTTGAAAGTTTTTTTTGTTTTTGTTTTGTTTTCACAAAGGTAGAAAAGTTCTCAAAATAGTAAGTGGTAAAAATGGGTGAAATTCTGACCCAGAGTACAGGGAAGTCCTTACCATCTGTCATCATTGATACGTGGGTCAGTGCTTTAAGTGAAAAAGAAAAAGAGATTATAGTATATAAGGGATCACTACCTTTATACACTGCTAGGTATGAAAATATACACTTTTGAAGAAATTCACCAGCCGACTTTTTAAGAGAAAAACAAAAAATAATAAAACAAGACTTTTTACAAACAGAAAAAATAAATCCGCTGGGAAAAGAAATTACATTTCATCTTGTAACTCAGATGAGGATGAATGAATGGCCTGTAAATCTCCTGTTATTTATTTAAATAAATACCATTATTCATTATCAACAGAGCTTCCACTGAGATGTGTGGCATTTTCTCTGTATTTAAAGTTCTCAAAAAGCAGTTCTTTTATATCAAGAAAGCTAAAAAGCACATCTCCAAAGACTGATTTTTAAGCCAGAAATTAGCTAAGTTATAAAATCTGACAAATAAAATAAAAGGAGTCCACATGGCAGTCATCATAATAGTGATGAAAGCAAGAAAGAGCCAAGAAGTAATAACACTCTTTCACAGGAAGTTTTCTGGACAAGAGCTATTGCAGTGAGGCTACTAGAAAGTTCTGGACCTATGCCTGAAAGTATCCTTCCAAAGATTTCCCATAACACTCAGAACTTAAACAGTGAAATTTTTTCAAAAATTCTGAAAAAGAGTAACATATACAACTAAGTTCCTCCTTAATAATTTGCTCATTCTTAGATTGTATATGTAGCTATCAAAATACATTTACTAACTTAAATAAAGTTAGTAAACTTTATTTACATTGATTTCATATGAAATGCACTTTTAAAAATGCAATGTGACAAATTCTAATTTGTTCTGTAAAGTAGTATATTGAGTATTCTAAATTCAGTAATTGAGATTATCAACAAAATTCTATATATAAATAACATATTTTTAGACTTTCTTACACCATTTGTAGCATTCTGTTGATCAGTGTGACTCCAAAATATAATTTCATATTTGCTAAGACAGAACCTAATAAACTTATTATTCTCCTAATATTTTCACAGCTAAAATTTAATAATAATTTACTCACAAATATAAAAGATAGTTTCCTAAACTAGAATTATGTTAAATTTATATGTTAATACTAAGAAAATATATGCTACTATGTGTTCTTTTCATGCAAGAAATTATTTTTTTAAAATTTTTCTTAATGCCCATCAATAAGATAGTTTTCTATTTATACAATATATATATATTCAACTTTAATGTACAAATATTTCTTCACTCATTTAATTACAATTATTTTATTTAAATCTCATTCTCACAAGTTATATTAGTGTAAAGTATTTATATTGATTGTTCAAATACTCATTGTGAATTCAGCCATGTTATAATATATTTACTTTGACATCAGAGCTTTGTGGATCTACTTGCAAAACATGTGTATAAAATTTACACTTCACTGTCTATCTGAGATTATAAATTTTCAGTGCCATCTCTTTCCTACTCCCATAAAATTAATTAAGAAGCTTTCAACTTCAGCAGTACCTGAAGTTCTAAAACTTTATTTAATAAACAGTAGGACTCTTTGTCAGACCCTTAGATGCCTAATTTTCTTAAATTTTCAAAATCAAAACTTTTATTCACGTAAATTTTTCTACTGTTTTGCTCTAAAAATTTGGTTGCATGCCTACTAAATTTTTCTTTTTTGATTTGTTTTAAACTATTTTTATAATGAACATTTATTTTTATTTTTACTTATATGGCTTACTACCCCACTTTTACCCTGGTTGAAGATTTTGCTTTGATTGAGTTATGATAATAACATATGCCACCTTTTATTGATTTTAAATGGATCATCTTCTTTTAAATATTTCTATGAAATGCTTCTTAATTTTCAATGATCCAAAAATTGAATTTAATTGTACATTATTATAGTCAGCAGGAAAAACCTTAAATTGTCAATTACCTCACTTGATGAACATAAACTTTGTATGAACTTACAATTTTAGTCTTCTTGGTTGTGAAATTCAACTACAAACATATATATATATATATGTATATATATATATATATATGTATATATATTACATATATATATATACTACAAACATACACACACATATATATATGAATATGAAATATATGCCTTACTTATTTTCTAACTTGTTCCTTTATTCTCCTTATTGAAATACTGATTAAATCTTTGACATACTATAGATTCACATGCAATTATTAAAAATAATAGAAACATTTGATGTACTCTGCACTCTTGCTCTCAATAGTAATGTCCTGCAGAACTATGAAATGTATCACCACTAGAATATCATCCTCGACACAGTCAGGACGCTGAACAGTTCTATCACTTAATATCTGTCTTGTGTTGTTACATTCACCTCTCACTGAACAGAGCTTCAGCAATATTGAAGTACCCCTTATCTACTGGAAACTCCTAATCTTTGCTCTGTTTTTACAGCTTTGTGACATCAAGAATGTCATAAAAATAAAATAATATGGCATGGGAACTTTGGGAGATTTTTCTTAGTGTAATTCTTAAATATTTATTGAAGTGATTGTCTGTACTGGTTTTTCTGTTATCAAGTGGCATACTTGTGCCAGTGTTTTTTATTATTTATATCTTTATTGGTACCTTATGAATACACATCATCAACTCCTTCAACATTGAGAGTGTACCGGAATATGACATGACTTGATTCCCATTTTTTCCCCTTTCCACCCTCCCTGCCACCCCAACTTCTATGTACATAAGCTTTGTTTCCTTTTTTCTTTATTAGTGTCACATTCTTTTTCTCCTCGTTATTTATCCCTATACCTACTTTCCTTTTAAACATATTTTGTGTATCTATTTCTACAGCAACACCTTTCAGTCAAAGTGTTAGCAGGGCTGAGTCTTTCCAGATGCTACAGGTGAGAATTCATTTTCTTCTTATTAAATTCCCAGCACCTCTTGGCATTCCCTCATTTGTGGCTACAAGTTTCCAGTCTCTGATTCATCATGGTTCGCAGGGAAAAAAATACCTACTAGTTACAAAGACGGAAGTAATAACTTTACACCGAAAACACTGATCTCATGAGTCCTGAAGAAAACATATAAAATCAATGCTTAGTAATAAATCATCTGTATATCATGTAGCCCTGGTATGGAAGGGGAGCGAAAGGGCAGGAAGGGGAAGGGAGGGGAGGGGAGGGGAGTGGAGGGGTAGGGAAGGGGGAGGGGAGGGAAGGGGAGGGAAGGGAAACAACAAAGTGGAGAACTCAGACGGATTACATGACTCTAACAATACATGAAAACTGAATACCAGATGAGATCCTGAAGTAGAAGTGCTTCACTTGCTGGACACTTGGTCTTATAGAGATGAACGTGGCTGAGGAAGGACACTGATTGGTCTCAGTTCAGCTTTGTGGCCAAATGTTTCAAGGGTGTTTATAAGACTACACAATAAGTAAACTTTGTTTTCATTCTATTTGTTCTCTTATGTTTGTAAATTAATTTATATTTTGATTACTCCTTTACTCTTTTACCTTTTAATGACCCTTTAACCCATCTTTATTCTTAAATGGTGATCTTGCTTTTTACTTTACAAAGAATCTCAAAATAATAAGAAAAAATTGTCAATATTACACTTGGTATCTTATCTGGATCAAAATATTATTTTCTCTTTGTTAGTGAAGTTGTGAGTACGGTATTATTTATGGACAGAAATTTTGTGTACATGTGAATATTCCTTATCACTCACTCAAAGATATTATTACAATGTCCTCATTTTATTGTTACATCATTTTATCTTCTGTTGAATTATTCTTATGATAAATTATTCTGCCAGTTTACCTGTCTTAAAAATGATTTGACATAGCCATTGCTTCAATTGTTTTTTCTTTGAAAAGTTTTCAACATTTTCCTATCCTACTCCCCTCTGCCCATTTTCTGTTAAATCTACTATGATATTGATTTTATCTCTACAACTTGACACAACTTGTCTCTGTAAGGTCAATAATCTTTTAACTACTGAAGTTTTTTCTTTCAGAGTTCTAGGTGTGAGAAGTCTGAAGTCAAGGTGTGAACAGAATGTGCTCTATTTGAAAGCTTTTGAGATTTTTCCCTACTTCTAGTCCCTGATCTGTCTTACTGTTCCTCAGCTTTCCTAGTTCTGTCAGGTGCACCTCTGTCTCTTCAGATAGTCTTCTCGCCTTATGTCTGTCTTCTGTTCTGTGCCTATAAAGACGTCATTGGATTTAGGGCCATCACACTCATCAGTGATGACCTCATCTTATGATCTCAATCACATCTGCAGATACTCTGCTTTCAGATACTCTCCTTTAAGCCCTCTGCAACAAACAATAATATAATTAGACTTTGTTGTTTCAAAGTTATTTTGTTTTACTGCCCCTTCCTCCTTTCCTCATTTCTTTTTCTGTGGCTGTGAAGGCCAAACAAATCTTTCCTCTATGATATTTCTTGCTTTTAAAATCACCTTAAGATAGAGAAATATCCTAAGCATGTAGTTTTCTTGTTGGAAAAAAAAATAGAGAAAGCTTTTAAGCATTGAAGTAAAGATATACATCTTTTGGTAGCATCAAAAGGCACTTTAGTATTGCTAGTAATAGCTCCAATTATTTTCTTAGTCTTTAAGGTTTTCTCAAAATGCAGCAATGCACTTAGTCTGAAGATGTGTCGAAATGTATAAGAGAGCCAATTGAAGATTGTAGGCAAACCTCAATTTGGTATGTGAAGCTGAGCATTTGACACAAAAGGTTGGAACAATGGAGGTACTGAATAAGATAACAGAGTAGTCACTGAGCAGCACAGTTTTAATGAACAGACCCAGAGTACAAAAAGATAATTAGAATCATAATCAGACAGCAGTAATTCATACTAGAAATTATATCTGAATACCCTACAGTAAAATGGTGAAGTTATTGGTTGGATCAATGCAATGCCTTGGATGTAATCGAATGTTCACCACTTTTGTGAGTAATATGTAGAAGTAAAACCCCTTATGTTCTCTTAAAGACAAAACTGACCAGGAGCAATAGTTCACACATGTAAGATCAGTTTTCAGAAACACTAGTTTCTTCCCAATATAAACAACTGACCTAAACATGTAACTTTGTCTGTACCCTCCATTCTTCATACAAAATAATTTTTACCAAAAATATCTTAAATTCTCAACAAGACAACTTTCAATTACTCATGCTTAAAATATGCATTTTAATGAAACACATTTGTACCTGTTATTATAATGAACAATACCATAATCAGAAATTCTAGTTTTTTTTCATCAAAATCCAATAAGCCTGACATAAAGTTGACTGCGATAGCAAAATATTTCTAAGAACTGAGACAAGGAACCTGAATAGGTACATCAGATAATGACTAATAAAGTGCTACTAATAATTGGTGTACGGTGACTACTCCATCACAATAAAATATGGAAATTAATAAATTTTGACTCCTTTTTGTTTAGATTTTGAAACTTGCCTTTCACACCCAAGTGATTTGTAGTTAAATCTTATGGGAAGGAATCAAGAGATGGAGGAGACGGAGAAGAGGGAAAGCAAGTGCAAAAATGTGAAAATTACGATGTGTTATGCACATTTACTAACTACACAAGGAATGTAAATATTATGTACTGCAACAAAATATGCATATGCTAGTAAAAAAGATAGAAAGGGGATCTGAAATGGAAATTTTATTTACTGTTTAGAAGTAATCTCTTGAGTCTTATGCTGAGCAGATTTATACAAGCAAAAGGGATGAAGTCCACTTTGGCTTCACAATTGTACTACACGTGTTTGTACTAGAGTTATTGAAGTCACCTCAGAGTGTGCTCAGAATATAAGCAGATCCCAGAAGTTGAGTGGGAGCATTAACCGTGGAGAGCTTGCGACCCCAGAGTAATGTATTTGATGGGGCATTGAGATGATCCCTGAAGCACATGCCTCTGATATTCTTAGTTCTCTGAACTTGTGTGTGAAGAAGAAGAGACCATTTGATTTGTAGATGGTGCAAGTGAGGGGAAGCAGAGAGAAGAGCATTTGCTTCCCTTGTAACTTGATAGAATGTATTTCAACATGCAAAGTGAATCACACATTATGTTTAAGGTGAGAAAGCTTAAGAGCTTCTTTACTGACAAGCTGTTCTGAATTGAGATTTTTAATGAAAAGGAGAAGATCTGGTGAAAGATATGAACCTTAGCGGTAGGAATCTGGGTTTTAATTCAGTTTCTACCTCTTAGGAACTCAGTGATTGCAAATATGTCGGCCCCTTGAGGCAGAAAGTTGTGCCTTATGTTGTCTAAAAGTGAGGACAAAAATGTATCTTTCTAAAGTACGTCAAATAATGTGAGCCATATGAAAGTCTATAGCTCACGAAGGTAATTAATGATAGCTCTTTTACTTATTTTGTGTTGTAAACATATTACCTTAATCTTTTATGTGAAATTCTAAATAAAATAAAGACAACAGAAGAAGAATAGACCTTACTTGAGGATTTCATACCTTTCTCAGTTTTTTTTTAACCCAAGACAACACTTGTTTTCCCAGGAGTGTGCATGGCTGTGTGAAACCCACAGTAGACTCACCTAAGAAACACAATGTCAGAACAAGTTCTACCTCCTCATACAATTAGACTGACACAGGCTTTCTCAGGGCATCCAGCCACTTTGGGGAGTATGCATGAGGCTTCTGGGATACTGAGCCCAATACACATATGCAACACTTCACAGGGAAGCAGTTCAAAGTAAAGTTTGAAAAGATGAGAAGAACGGTATTAAATCTTTACTGTTTTCACTTAAATTAAGAAACAAAACTGGTGCCCTGTAATCCAGGTTATGAAACCTGCAACCCCCTCCCAGGAATGCACATAAGTTGTGACTCATCTTGCAGTCCCCAGAGCAATCCTCAGGGTTCAGTTGTTTCTCTTAGGGTGATGAGTGCCTTTCCAGTTTCCTTTCCACTTGGAAGTGAACTGTTTTCTGTTTGATATGAGATTCTAGAGAATTCTCAGCAGAGTTTATAAAACTGCTGCTTATCAGTGTACAAAACAAAGTCCTAATGCTTTAAACATTTGCTAACATCAACATAAATTATAATTATCTCCATATGTATTCCAGCCAGAGAGAGAGAGAGAGAGAGAGAGACAGACAGACAGAGACAGCGACAGAGAGAGACAGAGACAGAGAGAGAATAAAACAGATCATTCTGTTTCTTTCTTTCTTTTTTTTTTTTTTCTTTTTTTTTTTTTGAGACAGGGTCTCGCTTTGTAGTTCAAGCTGGCCCTAAGCTCAGCCTCAAACTCACATCATAGCAATCCTCCTGCCTCTGCCTCCCAAGTGCTGGGAATATAGACGTGAGCCACCACACCCAGCACTGTGGTATGTGGTACTTATTGCTGATGGGCGTGAGTCTCCAAACCCAGTATTGTATGTGGTTATTAGGTAATCAAACCCAGTCCTTGCACTTGCAAAACAGGCGTCAGAACCACGGAGCCAAGTCCCCGGCCTGATCATTCTGTTTCTTAAAACAAACCCTGAATAAAGCTGATTAGAGAGATAGAATGCATCCACCATCTTTACCAAATCATGCAGAATATTTCCACAATTTTAAAAAATATTGACTACTTAACTTACATAACTCTCCACCCAAGCCATCTGAATCCTCTGCTGCCCATTTTTAATGTTTTTGTCTCTCATAAGGAACTTTAATAGTGACATTTTGGTCTTTTGTAAAGTGTTACACACATGAATTCAGTCGTTCTATGTATTGCCCTTTCAGCCATACATCTTCCACCTGGTAACATATGTTTAAGATTTATTCATGTCTTTATCTTTATTCACATGTGCCTTAATGACTCATTCCATCTTGTCAACAAATAGTATTTTTCATTTTTGTATCTACCACACAGTTTGTTTAATTCTCAACACACCAAAAGATATATTGTTAACTTCTGTATAAGCTGTTTCTTTGTGGAAATGAATTTATAAATGAATTGACTAAATACTTCAGATCTTGACTGCTTGGTCATACAGAAAAACTATGCTCAACTTTGTAAAACTATCAAAGTTATCTTTTAAGGTGTCTGTGTGATTTGTCTTTGACCAAAAATCAATCAGATTTTATGTTTCTTTATTTCCTCACAATACCAAGATCAAATTTGGGGGATTTAGCTATGCTAATAGTAAATATAATATTATTTTTAATTTACAATTTTCCAGGGACTAATTTATCAAAGAGCTTAAACATTTGTTAATCTCTGTATCTCCCTTGATAAAGTATCATTTCAGATCTTTTGCTTTTTGAAAACTGATTAATATTCCCATTGTTAATTTTTTTGAAGTAGATGATATATTTTGGACAGCAATTCTTTATCAGATATGAACCTTATAAACACTTCTGCTCAGTGATTTGCAATTATATGCTCTTAAATATTTTGTTTTTCAAGCCAGAAAGTTTTAATTTTAAAGATTAATTTCTGATTTTTTTCTTTTACTAAAGGTATCAAACTTTTGAGTTTGCATTTAAAAGTTCATGACAACAGCTTCTAAGGGGGCAGCAGCAGGACAACTGTGAGTTCAAGATCAGCCTGGGGGGGACAGTGAGACCCTGACTCAAAGGTGGAAACAAAAATCAAAATAAAACTCAAGATCCAAATTTTCTCATATTCTTTCTTCTTATATTGTAGTAGATTTTGGTTTGAACTGGGACGATCTAGAAACCAAGTTGAGAACTGACATCTCAAAAAGACTGAGTCTTCACATCATTGACACAGAATTTTCCACCCTTTGTTTAAATTCCGTTCTATTTTTATCATTATTTGTCATTTTATGCTCACATACTCCGTACATATTGTCAGATTATACTTAAGTATCTTCATTTTGTGCCACTCTAAATGGTTAAGTTCTTAAATTTTCATTTTTTACCTTTCATTCCTGGCAAATAGAAAGGCAATTGACTTTGGTACACTGACCTTGCATTCTACAGCCTTGTTTTATTCACTATTATTTCTTACTTCTTTTGCAATATAATGTTTGTAAAATGTTTATATAAAATATTTATGGTCTATAGTATACAAGGTGTAGAGATCAAGTCACAGCAATTAGCATTTCCATCTTGTCAGGCATCTATAGTTTCTCTGTAATAGAAAGTTTCAGAATCCTATTTCTGATTATTGTGAAATATGTCATGAACGTTTGTGGACTATATTTGTCCTACACAGTATGGTTCAAAGAAGAACACTAGAACTAATTCTACCAATCTAACATCACTCTGGTAACTGTCATTGTCCACTAACCTACTTTCCTATTTTCTTAGCCTTAGCCTTTGTGCCTTCTAGTAGCTACTGTTCTGTTCTGTTCTATTGTGTTGTATTCTATTTTTATCTGCATGTTTGCTGTACAGGGCTTCTTGTTTCCTTTTTGTATATTCTACGACCTAGCATTTCAGTAAGATGTTGATTAAGAATAATGGGAGAAGACATTTTTTATCTTTTCCCCCATCTTTAATGGAAGCTTTTAGGCTCTTTCTATGAAGTATTAAATGAGTCATTTGGGTTTTATAAATGTTTTTTATGAAACTGAGGGTGACACCTTCTATTTTTACTTTGCTATGAGTTATTCTTACTTAATTTTATCCAAATATTGTCTTTTAGCTCTTTCTATGAACATGTGATTTTTCCTCCTTGGTCTTTTGATGGTGGATTTTCAAACATTAAATCACACTTGTTTATCTAGAAATTATCCCAGTTATGGTCTTGTTATACTTTGTTGGATTTAATTTTGCTAACATTTTTGGGTCTGTGCTCAGAAGTTCTTTTTTCTTATATGTAATTTTAGGTTTTATATTATAGTAAAATTGCCTTCATTCTCAGGAATGGAATGAGTTAGGATGTCTTTCATCTGCTTCTAACTTCTTGAACTGTGGAGAGAAGCTTTCCTTTTTCCTTTAAATGATTGGTAATGTTCCACAGTGAAGCCCTCTGGGCTAGATGCTTTCTTTTTGAAGGTTCTGGTGATATTCTGTTTCATATACTGTATTGTATTGTGTGTGTGTGTGTGTGTGTGTGTGTGTGTTTGCGTGTGCATGTATGTAATGGAGAAAAACATGTAAACATATTTCCACTTTTTGGAGTGTTGTAATTTATTTCTTTAAAATTGGTCCATTTTATTTGTTCTTAAATTTGTGATAAAAACTTTAATCAGAGTCCATTATTATTTTGTAATAGTTCAGTAGCTAAGAATCTTCTTTTATTTTGGATATTGGTCATGTGTATTTTCTCTTATTTCCTTGGTTAGCCTCTCTAGATATTTATTGATGTTTTGACCTATCCAAAGAATCAGCTTTGGGTTTCATTTATTTTCTTTATTGATTTTCTGTTTTAATTTAATTACATTGATTTCTACTATAATTTTTATTATTTTTTCTTCTGATTGCTTAACACTTATATTGCTTTTTTCTGCTTAGTATACACATGTGAAGATGAGGTCAATGATTCGAGGTCTTTTTCCTTTTCCAATATATTCATTCAACATAGGTTTCTCAGTAAGCACCATTATTAGTATATCTTATATGTTTTGCTGCAATATATTTTTATTTCCACTGAGCTCAATTTAATGTTTTTAATTTCCCTTGAAACTTTTCACTTAATTAACAGCTTCTTTAAACATATTTCTTAATGTTCAGTTATTTGGAGATATAACATTATTTTTATCTTTATTACATCTATTTTGATTTTAGTTGCACTGAGTATAAAATATACTTTGTATTAATTATGTTCTCTCATTTTTGCTGTAGTATTTCTATCAAAGATGATGGAACATATACCAAATGTTTAAATTTTACTATTGTAAAGGGCATATTGATATCAATCTCCCTCAAAATACTCCTTGGTTCACACACACTTCTCCAACTCCTAATTTCTCATTGTTTGCGACAGGATTAGCACTTATTTCAGCTATCTTTACACCATCATAAAGATTACTTCCACAAATAGTACATTCTGGATCAATTAAAATAAGGAAATTATTTAATGATTGTCTAAAACTGTGAAATGTTTAATTCTTTTTTCTTTCTATAATATCAAGTTGACGATACATCATTTTTTTATTATTTGAAGGACAGTTAATAGTTCTTACAGGACAGATGTGCTGACAATCTCTCTATTTTTTTCTTTTTTGTCTGAGAAAGTCTTTTTCCTTCACTTTTGAAGATTAATTTTACCAAACAGTTAGTTCTACATTAGTAGAAATATTTTTATTGAACATATTCAATATTTCAATCTGCTTTCTTAATGCTTGCCTGCTTTCTCATTTAAAACTATGTTTAATTCTAATCCTTGTTCCTCTATGAGTAATTTGTCCACACTTTCATTGTTTTAGGATTTTGGCTTTTATTTTTTGCACTTTAAATATGATATTCTTGGATGTGTTGTACTCTTTGCTATTTATCATGGTTTTTTTCTACATTTGTAGTTTGATGTCAGTTGATCTTAACTATTGTTGCTTCCAAAGTTTCTCTGCTCCATTACCCTTTTCTTTTCTTTTGTAGTCCAACTATTATCCTGCAATACTGTCTCTCAGTCTGGGGACATTGTGTTCTGCACTTTTTCTTTGTTCTCTCTCTGCATTTCTCTTCCTCGCATTTCTGTTGACTTATTTCTAAGCTCAATGATACTTTTTCCTCTCATACTGCAAGCCTATAAAAGTATTCTTTATTTTCCTTATTCTGTCTTTGGTTTCAGTATTTCCTTTTGATTCTTCCTTAGACAGGTTCATCTGCTTAAATTAACCGTTTATTTTTGCATGTTACCTACTTTTTACTGTGATGCTTAACATAGAATTTCAAGCATTTCAGGATCCTTATCCGATGATCCCAACATCTCTGTGACATCCCAATCTGGCTTTGGTGATGGCTTCATCTCTTTTCCTAATGGTATTCTTCCCTTTAGTCAAAATTTTTTTACAATGTTAGCACATTGCAGTGGACAGTAGGAACAGGAGCAAACAGGCTTTAGGTGTGAGGATTTATGATAATACAGCTAGTGTCTGGGTATGGCCTATGTTTAACATTTACTGTAATTACAGGTGGTAGAGGCTGCATATTTCTCTAGAGCTCTTGTTTGTTTCACGGGTCTTGGGCTTTGGGTTCTCCAAGTACTATTCTTCTGGAAGAATCTGTGTCTTCTGACTTTCATCTGTAATTCATTCTTACAGTGAAGTCCTGCTGGTTGAGGGAGATGAGCAACATTCTAGATTCTAATTAAATTTCATCATTTTAAAGGACCTATGTTTTAAGAGTATGACTTCCCAAAGCAATTCTCCTGTAATGCAGCCTTTTGCTTGAGAATGGATGGCTTCCATTTTCTCTTGCTTCCTCCCTTGGTTGCAGCATCCCACTCTAGGCATTTGAAACTTAGTTGACTCTTCTCCCCCCTGCTTCTGCTCATAAAGGCCAGAGTGAAAGAATGCAGTGCTTTCACCTCTGGATCTTAGTCATTTGATTATTTGTCTGTTGTTTGTGGAGCACTTCTGTGACACATTTCTCAGGTTTTTTTTTTTTTTTTTTCCTTTCTGCAGGTTCCATAGAGACTGTTGCCTTCACTGTGAGAAGTCAGTGGAATTACTGCAAGCAAAGCCAAAGTGTGGCACAGGCATGACTGCCAGTTCCTCTCCCTGTCCTACTAGTCTGCATTTAGCCTCTCGCAGTGTTTCAAAGTACCATCTCCCTATTCCTGCCTATTGGTTGCTCCAGAGACTTCCATACCAGGTAAGTGTCTGTGGCTCCTGATAGCTTGTCTCATCAAAATCCAGGACAAGTGCTCCCCCTGCAGCTTCAGCTCTCTGTTGGTGTCAGCAATCAATTGAGAATTTCTTTATTCAGTTTTTATAGAAATTATGAGTTTGCAAATTGTAGCTGTTAGAGATCGGGGCTTGATGGGCAGGAGGTCCTCAACCCCTAGTGCTGGAGCTCTGACACTGATCCTTCCAGCTGATGGTGGTTCATTATGCTAGGTCTTTTAACATTAGCTGTCGTTATTTTTTTCACTGCCAGTTATGGTCAGTTAATTCTGATTAAGGCTGATTTTGGTTGGTTGATTCTGCAGCTTCTGGCTCCTGCCTATCAGCCCCAGCTAAAGTCAACTCAGATTCTCAGTGTGTTGGTCTCTGTTCTGGAGCTTCATAAGCTCCTGCTGTCTGGAGCTCTTCAGGGCTAATGGGTCTTCAGGAGTAACAGTTCCATTTGTACCTTTTTTAAAGTGACTGCTCCAATGATGCAGGACAAGAGTCCAGTAGAATAGCAAGACCTTCTAAACCTATACTACTTAGGAAATACATGATGAGCATATCATGTCTTAGGGGGAGGTATGACCCCCATTGCTCTGCAGAAACATGCAGCTATTGGGATCTCTCAGCAACCTTGAAGTTGTTACCATTTGATTGGCTCTCTAGCTGAATACCTCTTTTGTATTCTTTCTGGCCATTTGATTTCTTCCTGTTCCTTGGTGATGGACAATGCAGGGAGGATTATAGAATGGTGACTTAGAGTTAATGATCAAGTAAAGGAGTTATCAAGACCCTACTGAGGGAGATAAGCCATTCCACGTCGTATAAGACACACAAAGAAGCAGCCCACTCTGCACAGCACCATCTGCACATCCAGACACCCTGCAGACCACTAGACTTCCTGAACAAAACACTTTCTCCACTCCCATACATAAATTTCCCACTCCACCTTGTACTACACCTCTCCTACCTGAACTCCTTTAAGATATTTCCCCTCATCCAAACCTCTGAGGTCAAAGGTCTTG